>JBBPBX010007316.1:24120-58706 GCA_038048925.1 Garcialebias charrua | reverse complement strand
TGAATGTCCAGAGGACCAGAGTTAGCTTTTTTAGATACAGCCCATTTACCTTTACTGTCATGAAACACTGAAACAGGCTAACTATTTCTTTATTTTCTGTCTTTATTTATGACATTCTTGTTACTCTACGTATGACACAACATTTTGCATCACTCTTTATAGATGCGTCTAAAGCCTCTGATACTGCTAATCATGAGATTTTTAAACTTAGACTTGTGCAGTCAAGGTTTTCAGAAAAACTAACTGTCATGTTCACAAATGACCTCAGTAACAGAACTCAGTGCGTCAAATGTGCTCGTCTGGCTTCTGAATGTATTACTGTCCACTGGGGGTGCCACAGGGGTCAGTTCTTTGTCCCCTCTTATTCATTATCTATATACTGGTAAATGATCTTGGTCTGAATGTGTCAGAAGCTAATTTACATCTTTATGCTGATGACACACTTATTTACTGTTGCTCATCAACTGTTGCTCAGGCAGTTGATTCATTGCAGAAAACTTTTCAAGTTAAACAGAACTCACAACTGAAGCTTGTTCTTAATGCAGAAAAGACTGAACATGCCGTTTTCTAAATCCAGAAATCGACTGCAGTCAACCCACTCAGTGACCGTCATGCAGGGAAATGTAGTAGAAGTGGTTCACGAGTATAAACACCTCGGTGTCTTGATTGACGACTCCTTCACTTAGGGAAACTGGTACGGAAGCTGAGGTTAAAGCTGGCGTTTTATTTTATAATTGAGGCTTGTTTTTATTACATCTGCAACAGTTTTAGCTGAACAATGGAGATGTTTTCTATAAGAATGCTTCTGCTCTCTATGCTCATGGTTGAAGCTGCTCTCAGGTTCATCACTAACTGTAAATCAGACATCACTGTGAGTTTTACTCTTGTGTAAGATGGCCACTCCGTCACTGGCTTGTTTTTATAGACAAGGCAATAAGACTAATACCTTTGAACATTTGTAATCTAATTGTCCAGGAACGTGCTGTTCCTCACCCTTTGCTTTGACTTGTTGCTGCTTTCAGTTCCATTTGCTCAGACTGAAATGGGTTAAAAGCCTTTTGTTCTTCAGCTTTAGCGTGGGAGAAGTTGCAGAAGGACTGGACACTTAAATAGTTTGTATCTGTGAGAGCCTTTCAATGGATACTGGGGAGGTCTGTGCTTAATTCAGTTACTTGCACATTAAGATGAGTATAGTAATGTATTTCAGTGAAAGTAGGTACATTTTTTTTTACTGCTGCTCTCTTCTTCAGGGGTCGCTACAGGAAACAAACTCGCATGAAAGACTTGTCAAATTGTTTTATGCTGGATGCCCTTCCTGATGCAACCTGGGCTCAAACCCGCAACCCCACGATTAAAGGGCCATGGCACAGACCACTGAGCTACCACAGCCTCCAATGTATTTCATCTGCTCATGTTTTTATTTCCTTTTTGTAATTTAATGTGTAATGCTGTGTGCAGACTGACTCCTTGAAAAAAAAGGTTTTTAATCTCAATGGGATTTTTCCTGGTAAATTAAAGGTTTATTAATAATAATAATAATAACTATTTGACAACATTGAGTGCCAATCTTAATGGGTCAGTGTAACTTTTAGCCGTTCAGCTTGCTTTTCTTTAAAAGTGAAAGACTCAGCATGCAGCACCGGGGTTAGAGCCGTCTCCTCACAAGGCCTGGGGGCCCCTTCTGGGTAAAGTTGCACTTTCTCTTCGTGCACGTGGATGTTTTCTCTGTGCACGTGGAGGTTTTCTCCATGTGCCCGTTTCCTCCTACGGACCAAAAACATGCAGGTTAACTGTTAAATCTAACTTGTCCCAAGGTGTGAGTGGGACAGGTTGTCTCCTTTGTCTCTTTGTGTCCCCTTGATGGACTGGACACCTGTCCAGGTGTCCCCCATCTCTCATACAGTGACTGTATGACATGGACATCATCTTCCTGTGACCCAGAAAGCAGGAGCAGGTAAAGACAATGATTGGAAGGACTTTAAAGGTCTACTGACATGATTTTTTTTACTATTCATAAAATTGCTCAAAATATATATATTTTATCATTTAAATATGTTCCTTTATGCAAACAAAATGATAAATCACTTTAATTTTGCTTTAAAAGTGATTTTGAACTTCAAGCCGTGTTTAATCATGGGAAATCTGATTACACCCGAACGCACCATCTGTGATGTCACACCGGGCAGAGCTCTGGGCTTGTCACAGTGCGCAGGTATGAGCAGCTCGACATGAAGGTAAGTCTGATACAGCATCAGACCTAAATTAGATCCTGTTGTTTCTTGTTCCATCACCCAAACTATTTTCTGCTTCCCAAAATGAAGACAAATAACTCAAATCTTCACATAGATTGATAAATTCGTCGGGTTTTAAATGGTCCGCTATTAAAGAGACCAGAGCCCTCTGCCCAGTGTGACATCACAGATGGTGCGTTCGTGTGTAATTGGATTTCCCATGATTAAACACGGCTTGAAGTTCAAAATCACTTTTAAAGCAAAATTAAAGTGATTTATCATTTTGTTTGAAAAAATGAACATATTTAAATGATAAAATATATATATTTTGAGCAATTTTATGAAAATTAAAAAATCATGTCAGTGGGGCTTTAAACGTTGATGCTCACATCGCCTGCATGCAGGTAACATACTGACGCATGTTTGAGCATCAACGTAGCAGAAAGTGTGTCATTAATTTAGTGTTGAGGCTTGTTCAAAATGAGACATGTGCTTTGTTTTGACCTGGTTTTTAAGATCATTTAAAAAGTATAACAGTCAACGATGACTCATATTTATGAACAGCAGACAGACGAGCAGCTCGTCAAACAACCGTCTTCACTTTGACCTCGGCTGAGAAACAGGAAACACATTTCTGCTTGTTTCTCTCCCGATTCTCCTCAGAGTCACTTCTCAACAACAAACAGCTGCTAAAATGTAGCAACAACTTTCCAGCAAGCCCAGGCAGCTCACAGGCAGCTCACAGGCAGCTCACAGGCAGCTCACAGGCAGCTCACAGGCAGCTCGTAAACAGGCGATGGAGTGTTTGCGGCTCCACATGTTTGTTTTTGTGGTTTCACATGGAACAATGTTCTCGTCAGACTCCTCTGCTGCTGAAATGTGATCAGTAACGAGCCAAACGCGTCCACTTTAACAAAACCACCCAACATTTCTTCTCAGTGAATTCTGTTCTGAAGAACCAACAAATCACGTGTGACGGTTCTGCACTTTTTTGTTGTTCTCATCAAAACGTGATCATCACGCCTCGCTTCTCACATCAGATGAGAACTCGTGCACACGTCTGTGTGTTAAAATCCTCTTAGCAGCAATAAAATCAAAACCAAATTATTGATTTGTCTATGATTTTTTTTTTCAAAGTCAAAGTCAACTTTATTGTCAGAACTGCAATATGTACAGAACATACACAGGATTGAAATTGCATTTCTCTCTGTCCCTCGGTGCAACAGTAAACATTTAAACACTAAAACACTAAAACATTTAATAAACATAAGCATAAAATAGTAAAAGTGTAACAATGTCCTGAGTTTTTGCATAGTAGTATAAAAGTATAAAAGTATGAAAAGTTACACCAACACTAAACACTAAACATTTAATAAACATAAGCATAAAATGAAATAATAAAAGTGTAATACTGTCCTGAGTTTTTGCATAGTAGTATAAAAAGTATAAAAAGTATATCTATAAAATAAAATGAAGGTTCTAGCATTGACATTTGTAAAAGAGTGACAAAGCAGCATATGAAGTTAATGTACACAGTATATGTATGAGGTAGTTGATATTGGTATAGAGGTAACGTGGCATATGCAATAAGGCTAGTAAAAAGTGAATATATAGCAGCAGTAGTGTAGACATAAAAAGTAGTGTAAATGTAAACTGTAGTAATAAATGTAAACAGTATTAATAAATGTAAACAGTGAATGTAAACAGTAGTATGACTATAGGCAGTAATGTAATACAAACATTAGTGCAAATATGAGAAGTAGTGCAAACTGAATGAACACATGACCGAGAGTTTAGTGAATAACCCGTTTGATGACACAGAGTCCAGTGTTAAAATCTTTGTGTTGTGTGGTAATGTGTGAGAAAGTTTTTTGTGTTAAGGCAGTTCAAATGGGAGGGGGGGCAGAGCAGGCAGAGTGTTTAGCATCCTGACTGCCTGATGAACAGAGCTGTCTCTCAGTCTGCTGGTTCGAGCCTGGAGACTCCTCAGTCTCCTCCCTGATGGCAGCAGTCTGAAGCAGCTGTGTAGTGGGTGTGTGGGATCACCTGCCATGCAGAGGGCTTTCCGAGTGAGGCGTTTGCTGTGTAAGTCCTGCAGTGAGGGCAAGGAGGTGCCCACGATCTTCTCAGCTGCTCTCACAATGCGCTGGAGGCTCTTGCGGCAGGATGCAGTACATGCACCAAACCACACAGTGATGCAGCTGGTCAGGACACTTTCTATGGCACCTCTGTAGAAGGTGCTCATGATGGGGGTTGAAGCTCCAGCCCTTTTCAGCTTGCGGAGAAAGTAGAGACGCTGGTGAGCCTTCTTTGCCAGTGCTGCAGTGTTCCTGCTCCAGGACAGGTCCTTTGAGACGTGCACTCCCAGGAACTTGGTGCTGTCTACTCTCTCCACTGCGGTGCTGTTGATGGTCAGAGGGGCATGTTGGGCATCCCTCTTCCTGAAGTCCACAACAATCTCCTTTGTCTTCTCCACGTTGAGAGTGAGATTGTTGTGTCCGCACCACAAGGCCAGGCGGCTCACCTCGTTCCTGTAGTCCGTCTCATCGTTGTTGCTGATGAGACCCACCACTGTTGTGTCGTCCGCAAACTTGATTTGATTTGATTTTTGATTTGATGTTTATTCATTCATTTTAAAAGAACAATACAAAACAATTTCATCAGATACAAGAATACAAGTAGGATAAAATGAAGGGAGCAGAAAGAAGAAGAAATCTTATTAAATCTGCCCCTTATTTCACAGTTTGTTCAACCAATGATAACCTTCAAGCAACATCACAGAATGAATAATTCTACTTATTTTTCTAACTATAATACACAAACTACATCACAAAATGAATAATTCTACTTAATTTTCCTAACTGTAATACATAAACTACATCACAAAATGAATATCCATCCATCCATTTTCGTCCTCTTATCTGGGGTCGGGTCGCGGGGGTAGCAGCCTAAGTAGGGAGGCCCAGACTTCCCTCTCCCCAGCCACTTGGAGCAGCTCCTCCGGGGGAATCCCAAGGCGTTCCCAGGCCAGCCGAGAAACATAGTCCCTCCAGCGTGTCCTGGGTCTTCCTCTGGGTCTCCTCCCGGTGGGACATGCCCGGAACACCTCACCAGGGAGGCGTCCAGGAGGCATCCTAACCAGATGCCCGAGCCACCTCAACTGGCTCCTCTCGATGTGGAGAAGCAGCGGCTCTACTCCGAGTCCCTCCCGGATGACTGAGCTTCTCACCCTATCTCTAAGGGAGAGTCCAGACACCCTGCGGAGAAAACTCATTTCAGCCGCTTGTATCCGAGATCTTGTTCTTTCGGTCATAACCCAAAGCTCATGACCATAGATGAGGGTGGGAACGTAGATCGATCGGTAAATTGAGAGCTTTGCCTTTTGACTCAGCTCTCTCTTCACCACGACAGACCGGTACAGCGCCCGCTTCACTGCGGACGCTGCACCTATCCGCCTATCGATCTCACGCTCCAGTTTTCCCTCATTCGTGAACAAGATCCCGAGATACTTAAACTCCTCCACTTGGGGCAGGACCTCCTCCCCGACCCGGAGAGGGCATGCTACCCTTTTCCGGCTCAAGACCATGGCCTCGGATTTGGAGGAACTGATCCTCATCCCGGCCGCATCACACTCGGCTGCAAACCGCTCCAGTGAAAGTTGTAAATCACGAACTGATGAAGCCAGTAGGACCACATCATCTGCAAAAAACAGAGAAGCGATTCTAAGGTCACCAAAACGGATCCTCTCAACACCTTGGCTGCGCCTAGAAATTCTGTCCATAAAAGTTATGAACAGAATCGGTGACAAAGGGCAACCTTGGCGGAGTCCAACTCTCACCGGAAACGAGCCTGACTTACTGCCGGCAATGCGGACCAAGCTCTGACACCGGTCGTACAGGGACCTAACAGCCCTTATCAAAGGGCCTGGTACCCCATACTCCCGGAGTACCCCCCACAGAACCCCCCGAGGGACGCGGTCGAATGCCTTCTCCAAGTCCACAAAGCACATGTAAACTGGTTGGGCAAACTCCCACGCACCCTCCAGGACCTGCTGAGAACAAACTAGATCATAAAATGAATAATTCTACTTAATTTTCCTAACTGTAATGCACAAACTAGATCATCCATCCATCCATCTTCTTCCGCTTATCCGGGGTCGGGTCGCGGGGGTAGCAGCCTAAGTAGGGAGGCCCAGACTTCCCTCTCCCCAGCCACTTGGAGCAGTTCCTCCGGGGGAATCCCAAGGCGTTCCCAGGCCAGCCGAGAAACATAGTCCCTCCAGTGTGTCCTGGGTCTTCCTCTGGGTCTCCTCCCGGTGGTGTCAGGTTCTGTCCCTGTCTGTTTTCTTTAGGCTCTGTTTCTTTATGTTATTTTGTGTTCCCCTCCTGCCATACTTTGTTATTCTGAGCTTTGTTTACTGGTTTCTGTGTATCTCATTCAGTCTCTGTCATTTCCCACTCCTCAGTCTGTCTCTCTGTGCTCAGGCCTTCAGCATTAATCATTCACAGCTGGTCCTCATTCTAATCACCCCAGGTGCTCCTCACTGTCTCGTTTGTGTCAGTATATAAACTCTGTGTATTCACTCCTTGAGCACCGGGGCTTTGTCTTTCCACGGTGTATGATCTGCTCATCTCCTCTCCTCTCAGTAAGTGTTTTTGTTCCATCAGCATTATTATTTTTGTTAAATAAATCATTATTCATTTTACATTTGTGAGCCAGTCTGTTTTTCTGCACGTGGGTTCAAACATTAAGCAGCAGATCATGACAGAAAGCCCCGGTCATCAGAAAGAGCCCAGCAGAAAAATAGATATTTTTGAATGGCTCGCCCGTGAGGCAGACAAAACTGCTCAGAGGGACAAGGAGAAACAGGAACTGATGGAGGAGCCTGTGATCCGGTGGGGGGCGTTTCGGACTGAACCCGTCCGGAGACGAGGTCACCACAGCCCGGAGGTGGAGATCCTACCATCACCTCTTCTTGTGGAGGAAGAGGAAATGAGGTCTCAGTTCTGGGGGAGCCGCCTGGCTTTTAAGCCAGCTTCTTCCTCCACCCCGCCGGCTTATTGCTCGTCACATCTGCTGCTGTGGTCAGACGATGACGCTGAGCTGGAGGAGGAACTCTGGGGTGCGCCCGTCTTCAGCTCACACCACCAACGCAGCAGGAAGAGGCGGCAAAGAAGAGGCAAGACCACCGACTCTCAGCTTCATCCCTCTCCACCTCACCTCGCCGCTGCACCCCGTTGTCCGTCTCCTCCTCGCTCGCCACCAGATGTGCAACCCAGCCCTGGCTTTCTGGAGGAGGGAAAGAGGGTGTCACAGGAGGAGCTGGAACGTTGGCAGGCAGCTTTTGTGGCAAAGTACTTGCCATCTCTGGTCCTTGGTTCTTCGGTTGCTGCAGACCTCGACGCTTCGGCTGTTGCAGACGTCTCAACGCTGACCAATGCAGATATCACAATGGCAGACTCACCGCCTGCAGTCTCGACGGTGGTCTCCTCGCCTGCAGTCTCGACGGTGGTCTCCTCGCCTGCAGTCTCGACGGCGCCCGACGACGTCTCAGAGGGTCCAGGCGACAAGGGTCCAGATGACGTCTCAGAAGAGCCCGACGACGAGGGTCCGGATGACGTCTCAGAGGAGCCCGACGACGAGGGTCCGGATGACGTCTCAGAGGAGCCCGACGACGAGGGTCCGGATGACGTCTCAGAGGAGCCCGACGACGAGGGTCCGGATGACGTCTCAGAGGAGCCCGACGACGAGGGTCCGGATGACGTCTCAGAGGAGCCCGACGACGAGGGTCCGGATGACGTCTCAGAGGAGCCCGACGACGAGGGTCCGGATGACGTCTCAGAGGAGCCCGACGACGAGGGTCCGGATGACGTCTCAGAGGAGCCCGACGACGAGGGTCCGGATGACGTCTCAGAGGAGCCCGACGACGAGGGTCCGGATGACGTCTCAGAGGAGCCCGACGACGAGGGTCCGGATGACGTCTCAGAGGAGCCCGACGACGTCTCCGAGGGTCTCGACGAAGCAGACGACGTCTCCGAGGGTCTCGACGAAGCAGACGACGTCTCCGAGGGTCTCGACGAAGCAGACGACGTCTCCGAGGGTCTCGACGAAGCAGACGACGTCTCCGAGGGTCTCGACGAAGCAGACGACGTCTCCGAGGGTCTCGACGAAGCAGACGACGTCTCCGAGGGTCTCGACGAAGCAGACGACGTCTCCGAGGGTCTCGACGAAGCAGACGACGTCTCCGAGGGTCTCGACGAAGCAGACGACGTCTCAGAGGGTCCTGACGAAGCAGACGACGTCTCAGAGGGTCCTGACGACGTGGTCCCCGACGACGTGGTCCTCAACGACGTCTCAGAGGGTCCTGACGACGGGGGTCCCAGCGCCACAGACGCCTCGTCCTCGACAGAGGGTCCCAGCGCCATAGACGTCTTATTGCCTGCCTCGGCGCCCGACAACATCTCGGCGCCCAACGACGGGGGTCCTGGCGATGACGATGGCTGTGTTCTGGCCGACGTCTGTGTTCCGGCCGACGTCTGTGTTCCGGCTGACGTCTGTGTTCCGGCTGACTGTGGTGTCCCGGCCGACGAAGGAAGTGTTCCGGCCGACTGTGGTGTCCCAGCCATCCCTTTCCTTGGGGGTGTGTTTCTTGCTGGACGGTACTCTGGTCGCCCGCCTGATCATTCTAATCACCCCAGGTGCTCCTCACTGTCTCGTTTGTGTCAGTATATAAACTCTGTGTATTCACTCCTTGAGCACCGGGGCTTTGTCTTTCCACGGTGTATGATCTGCTCATCTCCTCTCCTCTCAGTAAGTGTTTTTGTTCCATCAGCATTATTATTTTTGTTAAATAAATCATTATTCATTTTACATTCGTGAGCCAGTCTGTTTTTCTGCACGTGGGTTCAAACACTAAGCAGCAGATCTTGACAGGTGGGACATGCCCGGAACACCTCACCAGGGAGGCGTCCAGGAGGCATCCTAACCAGATGCCCGAGCCACCTCAACTGGCTCCTCTCGATGTGGAGAAGCAGCGGCTCTACTCCGAGTCCCTCCCGGATGACTGAGCTTCTCACCCTATCTCTAAGGGAGAGTCCAGACACCCTGCGGAGAAAACTCATTTCAGCCGCTTGTATCCGAGATCTCGTTCTTTCGGTCACAACCCAAAGCTCATGACCATAGATGAGGGTGGGAACGTAGATCGATCGGTAAATTGAGAGCTTTGCCTTTTGACTCAGCTCTCTCTTCACCACGACAGACCGGTACAGCGCCCGCTTCACTGCGGATGCTGCACCTATCCGCCTATCGATCTCACGCTCCAGTTTTCCCTCATTCGTGAACAAGACCCCGAGATACTTAAACTCCTCCACTTGGGGCAGGACCTCCTCCCCGACCCGGAGAGGGCATGCTACCCTTTTCCGGCTCAAGACCATGGCCTCGGATTTGGAGGAACTGATCCTCATCCCGGCCGCATCACACTCGGCTGCAAACCGCTCCAGCGAAAGCTGTAGATCACGATCTGATGAAGCCAATAGGACCACATCATCTGCAAAAAACAGAGAAGCGATTCTAAGGCCACCAAAACGGATCCTCTCAACACCTTGGCTGCGCCTAGAAATTCTGTCCATAAAAGTTATGAACAGAATCGGTGACAAAGGGCAACCTTGGCGGAGTCCAACTCTCACTGGAAACGAGCCTGACTTACTGCCGGCAATGCGGACCAAGCTCTGACACCGGTCGTACAGGGACCTAACAGCCCATATCAATGGGCCTGGTACCCCATACTCCCGGAGTACCCCCCACAGAACCCCCCGAGGGACGCGGTCGAATGCCTTCTCCAAGTCCACAAAGCACATGTAAACTGGTTGGGCAAACTCCCACGCACCCTCCAGGACCTGCTGAGAACAAACTAGATCATAAAATGAATAATTCTACTTAATTTTCCTAACTGTAATACACAAACTACATCACAAAATGAATAATTCTACTTAATTTTTCTAACTGTAATACACAAACTGCGTCACAAAATGAATAACTCTACTTAATTTTTCTAACTGTAATACACAAACGCACTAAGCTACATCATAAGTACAACATAAGTGTAATACACAAACACACTAAGTTACATCATATATAGTTTTTGAGCAAGTCCTTTTTGACCTTTTTCTTAAATGTATACATTGATTTTGCATTTTTAACATCACTCTCCAGAGCATTCCACAATCGAACTCCCTGAATTGAGGTAGACCGTCCCTTTAAGCTGGTTCTGAATTGTGGTTTGATGAATATCTCTGTCCCTTTGAGATTGTAATAACTTTGTCTTTTTATAAAATTTCTTTGGATATTTAAAGGTAATGTGTTATTATGAGCCCTATACATAACTGATAAAATACTATATTCTACCAATTCCTGGAATTTCAATAAGTTTAGCTGAAGAAACAAAGTGTTTGATGGGTGACTGAAATGTTTTCTGGTGATTACTCTTACAGCTCTCTTTTGTAAAATAAAAACAGGCTTTGTAATAGTTTTGCACGCTTTTCCCCAAACCTCAATACAATAGATTAAATGTGGAACAATGATTGTGTTATACAACATATACAGAGCTTTATCAATTAAAAAATCCCTGACTTTATACAGTACTGCAATTGATCTAGCTATTTTTGTTTTAATGGAATTTACATGATGTTTCCATGTCAGTTTGTCATCAATGATAACACCCAGAAACTTCACTTCACTCACTTTACAGATCACAACATCTTCAATTTCAAATGGATCGTCAACAATTCTCTTTTTGTTACTGAATATCATGTAATTAGTTTTATCTAAATTCAAAGATAATTTGTTTAATTTAAACCAAGTTTGTATTTTTATAAATTCTGTTTTCATCATATCCAAAATCTGTTTTATGTCTTTACCCGAACAGAAAAATGTGGTGTCATCGGCAAAAAGAACACATTTAAGTAGTCCTGACACATTTACCAAGTCATTCACATATAAAATAAATAACTTTGGTCCAAGCACAGAACCCTGAGGAACTCCACAAGTGATATCACGGAGGTCAGATCTAACATCATTTATTTGCACAAACTGTTTCCTGTCCTTCAAATAGCTAGATACCCACTGTAATGCTGGTCCTCTAATACCATATTTATTTAGTTTTTCAAGGAGAATGGTGTGGTCAATGGTATCAAATGCTTTTTTTAGATCAACAAAAACACTAACACAGTACTGTTTATGATCGACAGCATTAGTTATTTGTTCCATTAAATCCATGAGAGCCATTGATGTAGAGTTTTTTTCTCTAAACCCATACTGACTGCTACTTAAAATATTTTGTTTATCAATAAATTGATCCAATCTGGTCACAAATAGTTTTTCTAGAATTTTTGAGAACTGTGGTAATAAGGATATTGGCCTATAATTATTGAATACAGGGAACCCCCGACCTACGAACGAGTTTGGGACCTAAGAACCGTTCGCAGCTCGATCCGTTCGTAGGTAGGGGGTGAAAATTATATTTAAAAAAAAAAATTATTCATTCATTCATTCATTCAACCTTTATTTATCATGCTAACGGAGCGCGCGCACACATTTAAGCATGTAAAGTAGTGTACTGTAATGTTAAACATTGCTATTCACATTTACAGAATAAATAAAAATATATTTTCTTACTTTGAGATGGTCAAAGCCGACATCTTAGGTTGCCATGCGTTGATTGTTTTCGGGCCGAGCAGCGCGGGCCACCGCAGCTGCTCCAGGCCTGTGTTAGCTAGCTGGCTAGCTTCTGCTAGCCAAGCCATGAGCTAGTGTTGGAGCGGCGGCGCGATCAATCTGCAGCTCCTGCTCCAGCCGCTGCTCCAGCCTGAGACGTCCACAGAGCTATTCCAGCTAGTAATTAATCCACATGATGCGATCCTGGTCACCAGTGTTCAAAAGGCCGGCTCCCGTGTTAGCTCCAGTGTTAGCTCTGGAGCTAGCCAGGCCGGAGGTGTAGCCAGGCCGGCCGGAGGTGTTCGCACGGCGGCCTGGCACGATCGGCGATAAATCCGCTCCTGCCTGAGACATCCACAAAGTTCACAGAGACGTTTCCAGCTAGTAATTAATCCATATGAAGCCATCCTGGTCACCAGTCTTCGTCCAGCTCTCGGCAGCTAACCTAAGATGGCGTCCGGTCCGGTGTTCTACATTAATTTGTGACCGGAGACCCCAGTGACTGAACCTTAAATAGCGTCCGGTGTTCTACATTAATTTGTGACCGTGTAAACTGAAGACCTACTTCCTGTTTCCCAAAATTGCTCAAAAATTGCTCAAAAATGATCAGAAATGATCTTTTTTATCATAATTATTATTTATAAAGCCTTTAAAACAACCAGAGCTGCAACAAAGTGATGTACACATGAAATTAAGAACATTTAAACACAAAAAAAAAAAAAAAAAAAAAAAAATTTTTTTTTTTTTTTTTTAATTCATATTTTTATTAAATATGATATGTTCGTAAGTCCCGTGGTTCGCAGGTCGATGGGGTCGTAGGTCGGGGGTTACCTGTACACATTTATCACCATTTTTAAAAAGAGGAATTACCTTTGCTACTTTCATGTTATCTGGAAATATTCCTGTTGAAAAAGATAAATTGCATATATATGTAAACGGTTCAATAACATAACTCATTATTTCTTTTACGAACATCATATCCATGTCCACCCAGTCTTTTGATCTCTTGTCTGAGAGATTTTTTACCATTTTCATAATTTCCTCTTTGTTAGTTCCATTAAGAAAAATACTGTTGGTGCAACTTTTAATTGAATGACACACCTTATTATCTACTTTTGGTATTTTAGCTGCAAGGCTTGATCCAATATTTACAAAATATTGATTAAATTCATTTACGATATCATTCTCATCATGTATTTCTTTGTCATCTTTCACAAAATATTTTGCAATGTTCGTTTTTGCTTTATGACTTTTTAGAACATCATTTATTACTCGCCATGTTGTTTTAGTGTCACCATTGCTCTTGTTTAATAAATCACTATAGTATTCTTTCTTGCATTTTCTTATAATCATTACCAATTTATTTTTATATTTTTTATATTTTTCTTCAGCTTGTTGTGTTCTCGTTTTTAAGAAACATGAATACAAGTAAAAAAAATTTTTACAAGCATTTCTCAACCCTTTAGTCATCCAAGGTTGGTCGACAATATTTCTTTTTCTACGATTTCTTTGCACACAATTCTTTTCATACAGAGCTTCTAAAATATTCATAAATTCATCATATGATCTGTTAACATCATCAATATACACGTCCTTCCAGTTTTGCTTCTGTAAATCATCTTTTAATTGATCCATAGCTTTTTTTGATGTGTTTATTATTTTTTTCCTTAATTGTAACTTCTTTTGTAATGTTTTGATCATTTCTGTAGAAAGTGAAAACTGGTAAATGATCACTTAAATCAGTTGTTAAGATACCACAATGAAGTGGTTGGAGCTGTATGATGGTGTTCAGTCGTGTGTTAGCAGGGTGAATAGAAGGGGGCTCAGCACACATCCTTGTGGGGCCCCTGTGTTCAATGTGATGGTGCTGGATGTGTTACTCCCGACCCGTACTGTCTGTGGTCTCCCGGTCAGGAAGTCTAGCAGCCAGTTACACATTGAGGTGTTTGTGCACGTTGCTGCATGAAGTCAGAGTAAACCCACACGTGCACGCCGAGGACAAGCTGTTATTGTTGGTCCTTGAACCTGAGACCTTCTTGCTGCTTCTGTTGCAGGAAATGGAAGCAGTTCAGATTTAAAACACAACAAAGCAAACAGGCCCAATATTAAAACTCTGAAATAAAGTTCACCATAGAACAAAACAACTGCAGCTGTTTCTTTTTTACTTGTTATTAGTGATGTACATATTTTTTCTCCACTTTTTATCGTCTTACATTTCATCAGTGGTATTTCATTTCATTTCATTTATTTATTTATTTAAGTTAGGACAATGCATATTAATAAACATGACAGCAGTAAGCATCAATGTAAATATGCCGGAGTTAGCACAATAGCTAATTTTCATCCGTTGTCCTAAGGCAGGTAAGAATAAGAAACGTCCCATAAAACAAAAGAGCAGAGAAAAATACAAACATCACCTATATAGCACATAACACAACATAAAATTACAATAAAAATATGATGCCATAAGAAAATAGACAAAGTAATCTACACATGAGTGCACTTCTGATTAGTTTTCAGCCAAAGTTTCAGAGAATTTTTAAAGCTGGAGTAGGTGCCACAGTTCCTGATGGAAACTGGCAGTGTGTTCCATGACTGCGTGCCTCTGATGGACACCACCATTTGGCCAAATTTAGTCCTGCGCCGCTGCACATCACAATCTCCTCTGGTCAGTGCTCTTGTGTTTACTGTACTTGTTTTTTTACTTATAAAATATATTAAAGGAGGAGGAGCAAGTCCATTTAAAACTTTAAAAATCAGGCAAACGTCCATAAAAATCTGATAGCTATTAAAATCCAAAATTTTGTACTTATTTATGATGTTGCAGTAATGATACTGTATTGGCTTTTTGTCAAAAATTTTCAGTGTTTTCTTAAAAAGAGACTTTAGGGGCTTCATGAGGATCTCTGAAGTGTGAGACCATGTAGTATAACAATAGGCTATATGGCTGAAGATCATGGCATGTTGTGATATTCCTGAGCCTGGTTCTGCTCGAGGTTTCAAAAGGAGTTTTTTTTCCACTGTCTCCTTTGTACTCGCTCAGGCTGGGAGACTGTGATGAAGTGAAGATCCAACACAATCTGCTGCTTCTTCAGATAAATAACTTTATTAATTGTATTTTTTAATGTGTGTGAATGTTTCTGCTCAGTGAACTGAGTCAACTTCTGTTGGGACTTTGTGCTATAGAAATAAACTGAATAGAATGGAATTGATGGCGTTAACCGTCCTGAGGAGCTGCCAAGCTGTGGACCAGTTGGAGGAACCACATGGCATGAGCATCAGAGTCAGAGAGTCAGAGAGTCTTTATTGTCATTTGCACCGCATGTGGTACATGTGATGAAAACGAGATTATGTACACGGGGTCCCAGTTACATCCAACAACAAATGCAAGAGAAAAACAGTAATAACATCTAGAATTAACTAAGAAAAACATCAACTAGTAATACACTAAGCCTAATATAGTGGGAATAAACAGCAGCACGAACATGAGTTTGTATGAGCAGATGGTCACAGATGAACACAGCAACAAGAAAACAGATCAGCATCAGTATGATGTGATATTTTGCAGTGTTTATTTTTTATTTTATTTTTATTTATTCATGAGTCTAACAGCCTCAGGGTAGAAGCTGTTCCTCAGTCTAGTGGTTCTACATTTGATGCTCCTCAACCTCCGTCCTGAGGGGAGTGGGGCAAAGAGTGAGTGTGCTGGGTGAGTGAGGTCTTTCATGATGCAGGTGGCTCTTTTCCTGCATCTGGAGGTGTAAATGTCTGTGATGGTGGGGAGACTGACTCCAACATCTTCTGTGCAGCCTTCACCACTCTCTGCAGAGCTTTCCTCTCTTCAACTGTGCAGCCTCCATGCCACACGTTGATGCTGGAGCACAGGATGCTCTCCACTGCACACCTGTAGAAGGAGGTGAGGACTGGGCTGCTCAGACCAGCTCGTCTCAGCCGTCTGAGGAAGTAGAGTCTCTGATGACCTTTCTTGATCAGGCTGGTGGTGTTGTTGCTCCAGCTGAGGTTATCATTCATGTGTACACCCAAGTATTTGTAGCTGGAGACCACTTCCACTGCAGATCCACCTATTTTCAGTGGGGCATGGGTGTGTTTGTTCCTTCTGAAGTCCACAATCATCTCCTTTGTCTTCTTCACATTCATGTGAAGATTATTCTCTTTGCACCAGCTCTCCAGGTGTTCCACCTCCTGTCTGTAGCTGGACTCATCATTGTTTGTGATGCATCCCACCACCGCTGTATCATCTGCAAACTTAACAATATGACAGCCTGGAAGTGTGGCTGTACAATCATATGTGAGCAGAGTGAACAGAAGGGGGCTCAGCACACATCCCTGAGGAGAGCCAGTGCTGAGGGTTATGGTGGAGGAGGAGAAGTTGTGGATCTTCACGGACTGTGGTCTGTCTGTTAAGAAGTCTAGTACCCAGTTACAAATGGAGGGGCTTAGTCCAAGTGTAGATAGTTTGTCTATCAGAGTTTGGGGGATCATGGTGTTGAAGGCAGATGTGAAGTCCACAAAGAGCAGACGCACGTATGAGTCCTTCTGATCCAGGTGGGTGAGAGCAGTGTGGACCACGGAAGAAATGGCGTCCTCTGTTGATCGGTTCTCGCGGTATGCGTATTGATGAGGGTCCTCGTTGATGTTGACGGTTGTCTTGATGTGGGACATGACCAGTTTCTCAAAACATTTAGCGACTATCGGGGTGAGGGCCACCGGTCTATAGTCATTCAGACCAGTCACTGTGGAGCTCTTTGGGACTGGGATGATGAGCATGCACGCCTGTGACACAGCAGCACCCCGTGTGAAGTTTCAAACAGGCTTTGAGAGGGTGAATGTGCTACATGCTGTTTATCTCAGATTGCAGCATGTTTCCATATCTACCAACATTACAGGCAGATATTTTACATCTACATGTTGGTTAAATACCATCTCAGTTGATCCACATGATAAAATAATGGTTAATATTATTAATATTGTTATAAAGTAACGACACTGAAAGAGACATATACCATCCAGATGTATTCCTCTGTTCATCGGTTCAAGTATCTTTATTATCCCCGAGGGGCAACTAGTTTCACAGTCAGTAGGTAGAAAACATCCACAGCAGACAAAACATTAAGACGTTAAAATAACTGTCCAGAATTCATCTCTGTTTGTAGAGCAGCCTGATCACTGCAGGGATGAATGAGGTTTTCAGTCTGTTCTACATGTGGGAAGCAGATGCAGTACCTGCATCCAGATGGAAGACACCTGAACTCACCATGGAGTGGTGGAAGACACCTGAACTCACCATGGAGTGGTGGAAGACACCTGAACTCACCATGGAGTGGTGATCAGGATCTGCCAGAGTCTGCCTGGCCTTGTTCACTGGCCTCTCCTTGTGTAGGTCAGTGAGGTTCTGTAGGTCAGTGAGGTTCTGTAGGACTCTGCCAGCAGTTTTGCTGCATGTCCTGACAGGCCCTGAGAGTTTGTTCCTGTTCTTACGTCAAACCTCCAAACCAACAGATGAAGGTGAAAGTTAAAATAGACTCAACAAAACATTCTTATAAAAGTTGAATCAACATTAAAACCACAGTTTCAGATAAACTTGCATTCTCTGGTGGTTTTTACCATCATGTCCTGAAAGTGATCTGTATAAATCTGAGTGCAGCTTTAAAACATCTGTTCAGTGTTTGACTCTAAAATCAGTTTATAGTAAGACATTATGTGGCTGTAACCACGTTAGTCAACCCTGAAATCAACATTTTGGAAATCCTCATGCAATATTTTAACATCTCACATGATGTCTTAGTGCCAGGAGTGAATGACAGTCAGCTACTACCACATCAAATGAAAGCACAGTGTGTGTAAGATCATTGAAGCAAAGCCTTGTTTGTGTGGGCCAAGGATGATTACGTGTGGCGGCCATCTTGAATTGGGCTGACTGGCAGGTGTTCAGGTGTACGTAGATGTGCAGCCAGTGATGATTTCAGGGTTGTCTCCATCAGGTTGTGTCAACATTTCAAGTGAAGGTTTTATGCACTGTCATGTGATGGGGATGATGCTCAGCTACTACCACACCACATATTGATTCAGTATCTGTATAAGTACTGGATGAAGTGGAGGATGCTGCTTGGCCTGAGCAACCTCTGACACAGTTCAACTCGTGTTTGTTATTTTCTTTTTGTTAATTTTTGTAACTTGTTGTGATACTTGTTACTGCGCCATCAGGCTGCTGACAGGAACGGTTTTATTTGATTTGCATATAGACGATTATCTCAAAATGTTGCCACACACATGGATGTTGTTGGCAACTGCCACTGCCATCACCACTCTGCCAAGGTTCACCTACTCTTCATTTTATGCTGGAGCTCAGCTGTCTTTTACTTGAACTTGCCACTCCAAATCAAAAATAACCCCCAGGAAATACATCGGGAGCACAAATGGAAAAGAACACGGAGTAAAAGAGGTTCCAGAGAAGGGATGAGGAACAGACCCTGGAGGAGATGCAGTCAGCTCCATAATCCGGTCCAATGTAGGATCGCTTCAAAAGAAGAGTGAGGAACCTATGCTCTCATCCAACAGGAAACAGAGTGTCGACAAACAAGCCTTTTCTGTTTCACTGAGACTTGGCTGTCTGAGGATGCAGCGTTTCCATTACATGGCTTTAATGTCCGTTTTGATAGGGAAGCAACAAAAACAGGAAGTGTGGGTGGCCTCTGCATGGCTGCCAACAGAAGGTGGGCAACAAATTTACTGGAAGAGAGAAAGAAAGCTGCGAACACAATGAACTTCTGACCGACAGTCACAACAAATCTCTGTTCTATAGAATTCTGTAGACGAGCGAGTCGAAGGAGAAATTCTGATACAATTAGAGTAGACAACAAATAAACAATAGAAAATAAACAATAGACAACAAATAAACAGTAGACAATAAACAAACAGACAACAAAGAAACAGTAGACAACAAATAAAAAGACAACAAAGAAACAGTAGACAACAAATAAAAAGACAAAGAAACAGTAGACAACAAATAAACAGACAAATAAACAGTAGACAACAAATAAACAATATATAATAGACGGTAGACAATAAATAAACAGTAAACAAATAAACAGTAGACAATAAATAAACAATAGTATGTAATTTTTTTTCATTCATTCAATCTTTATTTAGGCAGGTTAATCCCATTGAGCCTCGAGGACTCAAACACTTTACAAGAAGGTACACAACATTTGCTGAACTACTAGGGAACGCCTCATGAATGAACCTGGAGCTAATGGGTAATTAACCAGTATTTACTGGGGAACACACACACAGCCAAGCCTTGTTAGGGGACTACTGGTTTGTTACCTTGTAAATGAAGAGGAACTAATCAAGAACTAATGAGTAGTTAAGCAACAGGTTTATAAAAGAGAAAATCCAATAAAGTCAGTAATCACTATGAAACAGGTTTTTGATAAAAACGAGCTGTGACCTCACTGGAGCAGGGTTTGTTCAGAACCATCCATCCATCCATCTTCTTCCGCTTATCCGGGGTCAGGTCGCGGGGGTAGCAGCCTAAGTAGGGAGGCCCAGACTTCCCTCTCCCCAGCCACTTGGAGCAGCTCCTCCGGGGGAATCCCAAGGCGTTCCCAGGCCAGCCGAGAAACATAGTCCCTCCAGCGCGTCCTGGGTCTTCCTCTGGGTCTCCTCCCGGTGGGACATGCCCGGAACACCTCACCAGGGAGGCGTCCAGGAGGCATCCTAACCAGATGCCCGAGCCACCTCAACTGGCTCCTCTCGATGTGGAGAAGCAGCGGCTCTACTCCGAGTCCCTCCCGGATGACTGAGCTTCTCACCCTATCTCTAAGGGAGAGTCCAGCCACCCTGCGGAGAAAACTCATTTCAGCCGCTTGTATCCGAGATCTTGTTCTTTCGGTCATAACCCAAAGCTCATGACCATAGATGAGGGTGGGAACGTAGATCGATCGGTAAATTGAGAGCTTTGCCTTTTGACTCAGCTCTCTCTTCACCACGACAGACCGGTACAGCGCCCGCTTCACTGCGGACGCTGCACCTATCCGCCTATCGATCTCACGCTCCAGTTTTCCCTCATTCGTGAACAAGATCCCGAGATACTTAAACTCCTCCACTTGGGGCAGGACCTCCTCCCCGACCCGGAGAGGGCATGCTACCCTTTTCCTTTTGTTCAGAACCCACACGGAGAATTTCTCCTTTGTTTTTGCCGTAACAAACCAGTAGTCCCCAACAAGGCTTGGCTGTGTGTTCCCAAGTAAGTACTGGTTTATCAAGATGGCGCCGGTGTGTGGGGCTTGCCGTCCCTCGCTCTCTGTTTCTCTTCTATTGCTTCTCTTTCTGTCTGCATTGGACCCTATCAGGATGTGTTTAATCAACGCAAGGTCTGTTTCCAACAAGACTTTCATCCTCAATGACTTTTTTAAAGACGAGGAGTTGGATTTTCTCTATGTCACGGAATCTTGGATATCAGATGGTGAGTCCAGCGTCTTGGTGGAATTATTACCTCTGGACTGTCTGTGTTTTAATGTCCCACGGCCATCAGGCCAGCATGGTGGTGGATTATTAACAGTCTTTAAACCAAACTTTGCCTGTAAACAGTTTACCATCCCTGTTTCCCTCCCCAGCTTTGAGCTGAGCGTCTTTGAACTCAGACATTCTCCTCCGGTTCTGTGCGCTCTCGTCTACCATCCCCCGAGATCCAAAGACTTCACAAGTGAATTCTCTGACTTTTTGGCTGATATTACACCGAGATACACTCACTTATTGATTATTGGAGACTTTAATATCCATGTGTGTGGTCAGGAGAAGCCCTTAGTGAAGGACTTCCTAGATTTATTGGACTCTTAATTTAACTCAGCAGGTAATCTGTCCCACCCAAGAACACGGTCACACGCTGGACCTCGTTTTAACACGTGATGTTTCTGTTTTTAATCTGGTAATCGGTGACAATGTTTTTTCAGATCACATGCCTGTATTGTTTGACTTCACCCCCCCATCCTACTGCTAAGCCGTGTGCTCCTGCACGTATCACTCGTGCCATTAACTATTTCACTGCTGCTCGTTTTAATGAAGTTCCCTTTCAGTCGGTCTCTCAGTGCAACACAATTGCTATGGGAATCAGCGCCTCCGCGCAGTGACCTGAAGTAATACACTCATGCCTTTATGGCAAGGGCGTCAGCGTCGCGCCAGAGGCCCCGCCCTCTGGACATTTAAGCGGCTGATGCCCGTCTATCTTTCTCTTTTTGCCCTTCACCTCGCAAATACCTGAAACACTCTTCTCGGATCTTCTCTGTATCTTCATCGCTCGACCAGAGGTGAGCTCGCTCCCTACACAGAGCATACAGAGAATCTTCTACTGCGGACTGCTGGGCTGGCGAAGGCTGGCCCGGCACATTTTTCTTCACCCCGAAGTTTTCTTCTCCTCTCTCCACAGAACGCTTCGCTCGAGGGCGCTGACTGCGCGACACCGCTACCCTGCTAACAACTAGCAGGCTAGCCGGCGAAAGCGTCACGAGGAAGGAGACGTCTCCGGACGACGTTAGCACTGCTAACGGGCTTAACTCTTCTCAGCCACGGCTCCCGAGAAGGTAATGCGAAAACCCAAAAGTCAAAGAAGACCAGCAGGCCAGCGAGCCCCAGCTCCTGTACCTTTTTTATCTTCTGCTTTTCTACTGCTCGGTTAGCGAATGCTAACTGCGAGGCATGCTACCTGCTAAGCTAACAAAGCTAACAGGCTAGCAGCTCCGAGCAGCTCGGCGAGAGGACATCCTCGGACGAGGAATTCTGGCAGGCCGTGAGCTCCGGCTCCCGAACCTGCTTCAGCAGATCTGGATACCCCCCCTTTTTCAGCAACGGACACCCACGAGGCCTGTCCGCTCTACTCTGGGATGCTACACGCAAGGACACTCGAAGCTTTTCTCGCGGATGACCCTGGAGAAAGGAGAGTGGAAATGGAATAACTTTGCTGCTATCTGGCTAGCTCCCACGGTTAGCATGGCTAACCAGGGGCACCCACAACAACACGTGGCGGAAGACGGCGTTGCTAGCACGATTAGCGCGACTACGAGCGGACAATGAAGGACTCCATCGTGAGGTATGTGAAAATGCTTGGACTAGCTTGCTAGCTAACCTTCTCATATTTTGCCTTTTCCGTTATCTTGCGAATCGACGGTAGAATTCATCGCATAACTAAGTGTTTTTTACTGATGCTACGCTGCTCGAGGGCCCGTCTTAGCACCGCTAGCGGACTCACAAGTACCTCCACCTTTAGCCCCGGCTAACAAGGAGACTCTCTGTCCAGCACAGTCCAGGAGGAGGATTTTCAGCTACCTGTTCAGCTGCGCTACCTGGTAGTTTTTCCTTGCAACATCGATGACGCTGAGAGCTTATCCACCCATGAGGCTATGGATGACTCTCTGACGTTAAACCATCTCAGGGCCCGAGGGGCCCTGGCGGGATGGACAAGGACAAGTGGCCTCGGTATCGCAGGCCCACCAGGCAAAAAAGCTACAGGAGCTGCAAGGGGCCACCAGCAAAAGAAGAGGAAAGGAGATGCCCCTGCACCATTACAGGCGCTCTCGCTCACAGAAGGAGAGAAAATGCCGAATTTCTACCACCAGTTTCTGTGTTTTTAAGGAACACGGACTAGCTGGTTCGGAACGTTTAAACACCCAAGAACTCTCAGACCCTTGTGTAATGAAGAGAAATTGCCGTCCACACACGACAATAAAACCTCAGACTACTGGATGTGTCCTGGTCCCAAAATGGGAATAGGGCCTCAGGTTTGCCCGCTCATGCAGTACGGGAACCTGACCTTATGAACCCAGACTTCACTTGTAAAATGCTACAAGGAGCTGGTGGTATGTGTGTGCGCACTAAACAATAACTCGTCTACTGTATGTGTAATGAAAAACAAACACTATTTCATGCATATACAAGAATGAAAGTTCCAGAGCACAGACTGCCCTGGTTCTTAACTCACCACTTGGTGAAACACAACCTACTAGGTCAGACTACGAACCGCAGTGGGACACACGAGTTTTGCCTGAGACAGTCAGATCTCACGATGTCTTCTGCTGGGCAGACCAGCCTGCTCCAGAGTACGTGGGAGAGGTCGAAGGCCACCCCTTCCGCACTCAAATGAAGCAAGCAGCCGCTAGACATCCCTCCCAGGGGATGCGTTGCGGGCTCAAGTTCTTCCTGGTGCCCAAAAGAGATGAATACCTGAAACCGGCCTTGGATCTCAGGACTCTGGGCAAGAAAACAAGAATTTTTCAATTTCAAAATGTTGACACTGCGGCAGGTCCCCCAGTCCGTGAGACCTGGAGACTACGCATATACAGTGGATTTGAGAGAAGCCTGCTTCCATGTGGGCATCTGGAGGAGGCACAGAAAATTCCTCTGGTTTTGCCTTCAAAGGGAAAGCTTATAAATACAAAGTCTTACCCTTCGGTTTGAAGACTGCTCCTCATACATTTACTAAATGTCTGGATGCAGCCCTGACCCCTCTTAGGAATCAAGGAGTCAGGATTATGAACTACCTGGATGACCTCCTGGTTTTTGGCCGGAAGCAGGCCCTGTCATACTCCTGCAGGGTGATCTCTCACCTGGAGTCTCTCGGATTTTTCATAAACCCACAAAAGGAGTGACCTGACCCCATCACGGATTACCGTATTTCTGGGAGTGCAGGTCTACACCATCCATTTGCAGCACGGTGGCACAACTGGTAGAGCTGCTGCCTCTCAGCGAGAAGGTTGCCGGTTCAAATCCCGGTCCGGGGCCTTTCTGGGTGGAGTTTGCATGTTCTCCCCGTGCATGCGTGGGTTTCCTCCGGGTACTCCGGTTTCCTCCCACAGACCAAAAAACATGCTTGTTAGGCTGATTGGTGACTCTAAATTGACCCTAGGTGTGAGTGTGAGAGTGGATGGTTGTTTGGTGTGAGTGAGACAGGTCCCTCTTGTAAATGAGTCCCCGTGACTCAACGAGGCTAGCCTGTATAAATAAAGGTTGAATGAATGAATGAATGAATCCGGTAAAAGTCATGGCTCTCGGAGGAACGTGCTTCCTTGATTCACCATTGCCTGGCAAAAGTTTAAACTGAATCAACGGATTCCCCTGTAAGCGTGCCAACGTCTTTTTAGGCCTCTTGGCGGAAGCCATACCCTGTGTGCCACACGCATTGTTGAAGATGCGGGTTGGGCATGCATGGCTAAACCAATAAAAACAACCTGCCCTTGTCTGGGTGAGCAGAAAAAATTTAGAATCATCTCAAAGTGCCTGAGGGCCCTGGAACCTTGGGGGGACCTGTCCGTGTTCACGGAAGGGGTCCCGTAAGGTAAGGTGTCATCCCGTGTGATCATCACAATGGACACCTTGGAAACAGGATGAGGAGGCAGTCTGCAGAAATCAGAATGCCCGAGGCCTCTGGAATGATCAGGAAGTAGATTGTACATCAACTTCCTTGAGTTGTTGGCCGTATTCCTGTCAGCAAGATACTTCTTTGGTAAAGGTCTGATTGCGGGACAGCACGTCCTGGTGTAATCAGATAACAAAACCACGGTGTCCTTCATTGACTGGGAAGGGGGGACGAGATCCCAAGCCCTCCTCAGCCTGACACAGAGGATGCTCACATGGTACGCTCCAGGATTATTGTCGCTCAGGGCGACTCAAGTTCCGAGTGAACTGAGTTACAGAGCGAATGCCCTTTCAAGAGGGTTTCTTTTGGAATCAGAATGAAGACTGAACCCACGACTCGTGGATCAGGTCTGGTCACGGGTTAAAAGAACCTCGGTGGACTTGTTCCCATGCGGAGCCAGTTCACAATGTGACCTCTACTTCTCAAAGTTCAGGGATACCATGGCAGTTGCCTTCTTACAGAGACCTGCTGACTCAGGCACGTGGGCAGCTTCTACACCCACGTCCGGAGTTGTGGCAGCCTTCAGCCTGACCACAGAAGGGGACTGGCTGAGGGTCTAAGGCCTGATTGTCTTTGCTCCAACAACATCAGCATACACAAGGACACCCTTGGTGTTTATGTTTACTTGGGAGTTGCTTCAGTGGAAGGGTTCCCCTCTCCTCTGACAGTTCTCCAACATCAGGATGGGCCTCTTTGACAGTCCTAGTAGTTGTCTGTTCAAGAAGCAGATGAGGGACTCGTGTGTGCCCCTTGTACATATTTTTTTCCTGGGGACCTGGAAGATTACCCTGTGCTTGAACTGGTTTTTTTACCTCCACATTGCCATCTGATTGCCAGTGGCGTAATAGGTCCCTTGCTCTTTTCCTCCTGCTTCTCAAGTTTTCCAGGGAAAAAGGAGATGTGGAGTAATCACACTAGCAGAAGACGCTTATGCTGTCTCTAACTGGTGTTTTCATCTATGTGTCCAGTGGTAACATCAGGACGATGTTTCTACATGTGGCATTTTTCTTCTCAGGCTGTGCTCTCTACATACCTTGTGGAGAGCGGCTGGGAAATGCCTGCCGTATTAAGGCAGATGTTCTCACATGCATTTTGCTGAGCATTTCAAGGGCGTGAATGGATTATGTTCCCATAGCAATTGTGTTGCACTGAGAGACCGACTGAAAGGGAACTGAAAGTTATGCACCATAACTCATGTTCCCTGAAGAAGGGAACGAGGTGCAACATATATGGCCCTTTCAATGCTGAATGCTCGGTGAAGTGCATTTATTAGAGAAAGATGGACGGGCGTCAGCCGCTTAAATGTCCAGAGGGCGAGGCCTCTGGCGCGACGCTGACGCCCTTGCCGTAAAGGCGTGAGTGTATTACTTTAGGTCACCGCGCGGAGGCGCCGATTCCCATAGCAATTGTGTTGCACCTCGTTCCCTTCTTCAAGGAACATGAGTTATGGTGCATAACTTTCAGCTTTTAACTCTGAGAAGATCAAACAGCTCCTGGTGTCTCCTTCCACCAAGGAGCTAACCTCTCAGTTTAACTCTGTCTGTTTAAATGTTCTGGACCGTGTTGCTCCCCTTAAAACCAGAAAAATGAAACTTAGATCAGAGCCTTGGCTGGATGACGTCACACGAGCCGTTAGACAGTAGTGTCGGAGAGCAGAACGCAGGTGGAGGAAAGACAGGCTGCAGGTTTTGTTTCAAATATTAACGGAGAGTTGGCGTCGCTATCAGAAAACCGTTAAAGCTGCTAAATCTAAATTATTATCTGATATAATTGTCTCTAACTCCCACAACCCCTGAGTACTTTTAGATAGATAGATACTTGGACATTTTTTTCCCACCTTGAACACAGTTCTACACCTCAGTGAACCTTCACCTCTGGAAGCCTCAACTGAACTGTGTGAAAACTTCCTCCATTTCTTTTTAGAAAAAGTTGCAAACACCCGGGCACTCATTTCTCCACCAGCTCATGATCGTCCATCCCATCTCTGTGTGTAAGTGTGTTTGACCACTTTGAGCCCATCTCTTTGTCTTCTCTGGAGCAGGTCATATGCAGCCTGAAACCATCTGGTTCCCGCTTTGATGTGGTCCCCCCTCGACTACTAAAGGAGGTTTTTCCTACACTGGGTCCTTCTATTATTATTATTGTGAATAGCAGTTTATCCTCAGGTGTGGTCCCAAAAACCTTTAAACATGCTGCTGTCCAGCCTCTCCTGAAAAAACCTAACCTTGACCCCTCGGTGGTGTCCAACTTCAGGCCTGTCTCCAGACTCCCATTCACCTCTAAACTACTGGAAAAAAATAGCTGAGTCTCAGTTGAAATGTTTCTTGGACGACCACACCATCCTAGAGTTGTTCCAATCCGGCTTCAAATCTCTCCACAGCACTGAAACTGCTCTACTGAAGGTTTTTAATGATATTTTCACAGCCACAGACGCAGGTGATTCTTTGCTGCTTGTCCTATTGGACCTTACATCTGCTTTTGACACCATCGACCATGAGATCCTCATTCCTAGGCTGGAGCAGTGGGTGGGCATCACAGGGTCAGCCCTCAAATGGTTTGAGTCCTACCTCTTGGACAGAACCTTTTGTGTCAATATCAAATATTTCAGTTCAGCAAACAAACAAAGGGTCACTAATCTGGTGGTGATAATGAACCCTTCCTTGAAACTTAACAGTCATGTAAACATGATTGTTAAATCCTGTTTTTTTCAGCTGATGCAGCTGTCTCAGCTGAATCCCATACTATCCAAAAAGAATTGTGAGACAGTGATCCATGCTTTCATAACATCTAGGCTCGATCACTGCAATGCACTTCTGTTTGGAATCATCATCAATGGGGGCGATGGGGTTGCTCGCACAGGGCGCCAAATAGGCTAGGACCGCCACTGTGGGAGCCATCCAGACACCATCTGAGCACCATCTGCCCTGTTGGTACTTAATGACACCCCCCTCCCCAACACACACACTCACACACTTGGCTGGTTTGAGAACGACCTCAGCTGAAACTCTAAAGTTGTGAACTCTGCAGCTCCTTTAGCTTCTTTTCAGCTTCTCTCTGCAGCAGCTGAAGTTGTACGGAGAATAAAAACATTGTTTTATGGTTAAACGAAGCCTGAAATACAAAAAAAGAAGAAAAAGAAACACATTTTAATAACACGCGTGTTCTGTTCATACAGGGTTGAGAAAACTTCATGAGATGAATGCGCACATAAAAAAAACTGCATACAGTATAAAGTTCAAAATAAATGTTTTAAAGCTTTTTTCACAGCTTACTTAGAAAAACTTTATTTGAAATAAACAAAACATCTTGGCTTGTTGAAGCATTTTTATGAAAATAAACAATTTCTGAAAAACATACGATTGTATCTTTTAAGGATTCAAGGTTCTTTATTTGTCATACGCACCACATATGGTACATGTGGTGGAACGAAAATGTGTACACAGGGTCCCAGTTACATCCAACAGTACAGAGCCCCTAAAGGGTCATGGGGAGAGAAAAAAAAAAAAAACAGATTCCTGAGAAACTAAGTCAGGATCCTGACTTAATTTCTCGGGATCCCGACTAATTTCTCAGGATCCCGAGAAAGTTTCTCGGGATCCTGAGAAACTAAGTCAGGATCCCGAGAAACTTTCTCGGGATCCTGACTTAGTTTCTCAGGATCCTGAGAAACTAAATGTTAGCTTGCGTGTAGCATCTAACAATTCGGTCAAAATCAACATTTTACAATTAGTTTTTAGTCGGGATGTGATAACCACTTGAATCGCGTTCTTTTAAGAGACAAATCGATGTGGTTAGACAGTTTAGATGGCTTTTATTAAGTTTTCTAAACTTTACAAAAATCTCTGTTTTTCTTGTGGGTTTAAATTGTACTTCGACTCAATGTAGCACCTGGAAATGACGTCAAAAGTGGCCTGGCCGCAACGCATTGCGTCACCACTTTTGGCGAATCAGCGCTCGCCTTACAGATACGACTGTGTAACTGACAAATCACAGCTCTCGTTTCATCCAGCTTCTTGTTTCATCCAATCACAGCTCGTAAACCGACGTGATTGACACGTAGCTTTTACGTTAGCTTAGCACAGCAGAACACAACTTCACGGACTCTTTACAGCTCATAAACGCTCCACAACCATAGCAAAAATTTCTGGAATATGGCGGCACCACACAACACAAGTCAACTGAGCTTCCTCAGTAAGAACAGCAATTTTAAATCGTTGTAACACAACGGACATCGATCAGCTTCAAGCAACTTTAAGAAACTAAGTCGGGATCCCGACTTAGTTTCTCAGGATCCCGAGAAACTTTCTCAGGATCCAGAGAAAGTTTCGCAGGATCCCGAGAAAGTCTCTCAGGATCCCGACTTAGTTTCAAACTTTCTCAGGATCCCGAGAAAGTTTCTCAGGATCCCGACTTAGTTTCTCAGGATTATTATTTTTTATTTTCTCCCCATGACCCTTTAGGGGCTCCGTACAACAGAAGTATAAAATGTCAAATAAAAACAGTAGACAACAGACAACATGGAGTCTGACTCATTTTACTTTTCAGATTTAAAGGCTCTCCCATCACAAAACTTAAACGCTCAACAAAGAACAACTTTATTCTTTGATCTTGTAACAAGAACACGTCCAGAATATTCTCACTCAAAGTGTGCCTCTCCACCTCATCCAGCAGAGGGAGCCATGCCTCACACACTGCTCCTTCTCATGGAAACACTTTCATTTGTCTTTACAGCTTTTGAAATATGGCCTTCATCTCTACTCTCACTCACAAACATCCAGCAGGTCTCTCTGCTGTCACCCCCCCTCCATTTTTATGTGTTTCTGTGACAGCAGGACAAATTGCACAGCTTCTGTTTCATTCTGCTACGAGCTGTTAACTTTGTGTCATTGTCAAATAAACATGTGAGATGCTGGGTTTCCTGCCTCGTGGCCTGTTAAAACTTGATTTGTATGTGAGTGATGCTGATGGTGACCTCAGAAGGTGCCGTCTGCATCATAATTTCATTAATAAAGTCTCAAACCGTGGGCGGCTCTGACAGCTTGGATGTGCTAGATGCAATTTTAGGTCTCTGTGGTCATTTAACTTCAAATATTGTACATCCATGGCCACCAAAAGGATATTTTTCTGTTGTCAGCTTGTGTTAGTCTGCACTGTTAGCAAAATATCTCACAAACCAGCAGATGGATTTGAATGAAACTGTCAAAGTCGTCATTGGATCGATTTCATCCAGACACGTGTGCATACCTGGAATATCTTGCAAAAAGGTCTGAAGATCTCGACCTTGACCTCTCTGAGAGGCTTCAAACATCTGATAAGTTCGTGGGAACAACCAACGCAGACATGTTCCTGTTTTCATTTTTTACATCACTTTATAATGTGGCTGTTTTATTTTTATTTTTATATAATTTCATCCATTTATTTTTCATTTTATTGTTATAAGATTGTCTGTTGCTGTCTGTACCTCACCTATGTTCTTTGTTAAAACAGGTCTCTCTTGTAAATGAGTCCTCGAGGCTCAATGAGACTAACATGTAGAAATAAAGGTTGAATGAAAAAACTAAACAGAAGTACTCCCTACCACCTTGTGCATGTGACTATTGTTTGTTCCACCAACAGATTTGTGTATTCTGCTTCTTTTTTAATTATTTCATTTGTCTTTTCTCTGTACACTTAGAAAATGCTTCTGGATGCCTCGAATCCCCCTGGGATTAATAAAATATTTATCTACAACTGATTCATTTTTGGAGTTAACATGATTTAAAATGGCCACCACAGGAAAACAACCTCAGCAAATACAAAAATGGCTAAAAGTCAGCTGATTATACAGATATTGAGCCAAAGTTTGGTCTTATAGTAGTCCTCATTATTTACAAGTTTTAATAAAAAATGGCTCCAGTGCGGTCTTAAAATGAACTTTTGCTCAAAATTTGGCAAGACCTTTCATTTGATCATGTATTAGTGTTATAATATTAAATCAGAGTAGCTTCATGCAAACTGTGGAAGGGTCAAATATCCAACACCTTCAGTAAAGTGCACCAGTCTGAGGTTTTCAGAACCAAGACTGAAAATATATAAAACTCTACTTTACTCAGACAACAATATGATCAATCTCCAAAATGTCTTTACATCCATGAAAGACAATGTGTCTGAGGAACATAAAAGTGCTACTATTGTAGTAAATACATTTAGAACACAAATATCTTTAGTAAATATATAGTAAAAAGACCAGAACAAGCATTCAATACAAAAAAAAAGACATACCAAAGTAAAGTTATAGTACGGAGAACAGCAGAAAGTTTATTCAGGAAAGATGAAGCTGGATTCTGTTCATTAAATGAATCAATAATGCAATGCAGGAAGTTCAGATTTTACAGATGAGTTTCATATTTGGAGGAAACACGCATGACGCTTACATGTGAGGAAATCAGTCAAACACAATGGGCCTCATTCACGAACCGTTCGTACGCACAGATTTGTTCTTAAACTGTGCGTACGAGTGATTTAGGATCATTTGTGGCATTCAAGAATGTTTTCGTATCCTAAGATTATTTTCAGATATGAACAAAATTTATGAGTGGTCCGGACCTGTCGTATATTTTAGGAGCGTCAGTCTGCTGTCATCCAGACGGAATTTCTCCACTAATAACTTCATATTTCGTTATTTAGAAAATATTTTGGGTTTAAAAAAATCACGCACCATAATTATTCTTGACAATAGGTTATTCTGTTTGAATTAGAATTATAATTTTAAGTTTAATTTGTCTGGTGTGTCGCGCAGGCTTCAGTGAGTCGTGCGCTCCCCTTGGTCATCAAAGCCCTCCTCATATTAACACCCAGGTACATAAAATTCCCATACACCGCCGCAGAACAAGTACGAATTAAGACTGATTTTCATGCTATTGCTGGACTGCTGTGCCAAACACCATCGGAGCAATAGATTATTATATCTGATTCGAAATATAACCTGCAGAATGTGGTTGCGCCCCGACCAGGAGGAGCGCGCATGACTCATTTGTGCTGCAAAACATGTTGGCATGCATCTGCGCAGCGTGGCATTTATTTTCCATCCATCTCAGTAACGCAGACTATTCCTTGACCACCTCCTGTCCGTGCTGCGGCGAGATGTTTCTTTGAAGCCATTTTCAGATCAAACCATTCATTCTTGATTTCTGATACTGTACGACCCACGGGAGACAACATGCATTATATTAATATGAAGTTAACTGTAGTTTCGAGACATTTTAAAATGCTTCTGTTCAAAAACACATCCGACACTTGCGGGGGGGTGGGGGGTAGCGGTGCGCCACGCTCTTCTGAATAAGTGAAACTACACAGTTGTTTACACTAAAATTAAAAATATTTTACTTTAAAAACCTTTTACTTCTTGAGTTTGAATGAATGGACACTTCCTGCTGTCAAAAGGCAGGAAACGTGGCCTTATATGGTGTTTTGAGGGGTGGGAATTATGTAAATGACCTCTCCGCGAGCACGCGCAGGTGGATGGAACAGGTGGGATTCATTAAATTTACGCAGCCATTTACACAATTTTCTTGAAGATAGAAGACTTTGTTGAATCTGACGTGGCATGTTCGTACTAACGCTTCGTACGAACAAAAGTAGGAGAAATTTACGATAAAAATACGAACATTTTCATGAATGAGGGCCAATGTTCAGAAGTTGTTGTTTAAGGTCTTGACTTGAACCCCATTAAGATGCTGCAGGTATCTCAGTCATGAATTTCACGCCTGCTGGGTCCAGGTTCTGTCTGAATGGATGGGTCAGAATTAACCCAGTCGTGTCATCAGCCTTATTCAGTCTGTGCTGTGTATAGCATGTAAGAGGAAATAGACCTTTTACAGATGCACTCTTTTCAAAAGATGAAAGTTGCTGAGGACAGCAGTGTGCATCTAAATTAAACAGTGCTTGTGCAAAGCCTCCTTTCTAAAATAAATAATTTTAAAATGGCACACTGGTATGCATTTTCTGCTTGTTTAGCTGATATCGGTGGGTTCAGGGTTAGTGTCAGTACAGGATAACATTAGATCCTGGTTAAACTATAATCTAGATGGAATATGAGATTGTTAAAATGTTTTTCCTGCGATGCATCATCTGCCTCCTCACTTTGCAGTTTACACTTCAGACAACTGTTATTAATGGAGATATCTTTAGTTTATCCTCATCTAATTCAGTTTCATTTAAACTTGTAGCTGCTTTAAGAACAGAAATTAAATGGTGAACAACCTGCAAGACAGCTGCCAAACTCCATACATCACACACCATATCATGTATCATACACCACACCACACTGTACCATCCACTGCCATTCCCTACACCATACATACAAGTCACCCGCCATACTCAATACCTTACATCATACTAATACCATACACCATACTAGAACACGGGGCGGCTGTGGCTGAGTGGTTAGAGCAGTCATACTCCAATGCATGAGTTGGGGGCTCAATTCCACCAGCAGCCACATGCCAAAGTGTTCCTGGGCAAGACACTGAACCTCTCATTGCCTCCGATGTGTGTCCCATCGGTATATGGATGTAATAAAGCTCAGATTATTCTCTGTGCATAAGTAGTATAGTGCTGTATGAATGGGTAAATGAGAGCGCAGATTGTAATGTAAAGCACTTTGAATATCTTGATAAGATGGAAAGGTGCTGTATAAGTAGAGTCTTTACCGTACATGCCAATTTTTCCCTGCTTGCGCTCAACGAGGACAGATTCTTTTCCCTCCTGATCTGCCTCCCTCCTGCTTTGCTCTTTGTCCTATGATTCCTATCAGAGCCTCTTGCTATGTATCCTTCAAATTGTAAATTATGGATCTGGTCAGCTGGTCTTGTAATGCAATAAAAAAAAAAAATAATAATAATGAATTCAATTTATAACGCACTTTTCATTACTGAAAATCTCAAAGTGCTACACATATATTGAATGCTACACACATTCATACACCGGTAGCAGCAGACTACCATGCAAGGTGCTTTCCAGTCCTACCGGGAGCAACTCTGGGTAAGTGTCTTGCTCAAGGACACAACGACACATGGTGTGGGGAACCGGGATTCGAACCGCCAACCTTCCGATCGGGGGACGACTGCCATTACCACTACACCACGGCCACCCCACATGTTCATGCCCAAATGTTCTTAACGAGAAGACAGGGCGAAGGAGAGCCCTCTTGCCTGGACGAGACTATTGCAGCTGGAGACACAATGGATTCGTGGGGGCAGTGGAAGGTTGTGTGTTTGGCAGTATTGATGGTAGAGGATATAGAAGACGCGTACATAATTGGATTTATGACAAACAGGATTCAAGATTCAAGATTCAAGTTCCTTTATTATCCCCGAGGGGCAATTAGATTTGCAGTCAATAGGTGTGCACAGTTTCATACATACATATGCACTTACACACACATACATATATAAACACAAGACAATAAGACATTAAAATAGCAGTGTTAAAATTAGTGTGCATTAAGAAACCTGATTGCTACTGGGATAAATGAGTTTTTAAATCTGTTCGTTCTACATTTGGGTTGTAGAAACCTGCGTCCAGATGGAAGCAACCTGAACTCGTCATGGAGTGGGTGATCAGGGTTTGCCAGAATCTGCCTGGCCTTGTTCACTGACCTCACCTTGTGTAGGTCTGCGAGGTTCCTTAGGTCTATGCCAGCAGTTCTGCTGCACATCCTGACAATCCCCGAGAGTTTGCTTTTTGGAGTTGGCGGTCACCTGGCTTATCGACAAATGCGGAAAATGTTGGCAGCCATTCTGGTCTTGGTAAGGCTGCCTGGTATGAAGGAATGTACCAAGCAGTAAGCACTCAGACGATGGATAAGCTGTGCTATAAGCTGGACATAATTTCTGAGAATTACAGGCCACTCGGCCTTGAACTGGCCATCTATCTCAACTTTTCCCGGTTGTTTATGTGAACAAGAAGCCCCCCATCGCTGCCCTCCCAAGGACATCTGCAGATCTGTATCAGAGTTGAGCTGGCTGATAGACACTGTACCAACTTTTATCAGGAATATGGAACTTTCTGGCAGTCTCAATGGACAACTCACTGCCCTTGTCGGACTCATTCATAAAAGTATTATGTCATCATCAGTATGTTGTAGTGCTGAGGTCATTGTTTTGCAACTTTCACACTGTGTCCCGTTTAAGACACAGTGTGAGATTTGATATATATATATATATATATATATA
>JBBPBX010007316.1:0-13148 GCA_038048925.1 Garcialebias charrua | reverse complement strand
GAATAAATTCTTAAATAGATATATATATAAATGTAAAATTGCAAATGTACTATAAATCGGAAATTGTTATGAGTTATTAATTTTGTTCATGGATAATCATTGTTTGAATTGATTGTTGAATAGATTTTTGTTTTAAGAAGGGGCATATATTATAATAATTTTTATTCTTCTTCAACTTCCTTTCATTTTAAATCTTTTTTTTTCTCTCCATATGCTTTGGAATTGTTTCTTTTGTGTTTTAAATTTGAAATGAATAAATTAAATTATATAAAAAATAAAACATCATCAGCTTTCCACACAAGTCCTAAAAGTAGATAAAGAGAACCCAGTTAAATAAATTACACCAAGATATTGTACTTGTTCATTTATTTATCGAGCAAAATGATAAAATATTACATATTAGTGATAAAAGTATATGAACCTCTGGGTTATCATTAATTTCAAGGTGAAATTAGAGTCAGATGTTTTAAATCAATGGGATGAGTTAAAAAACAACTGAAAACACTTTTATTCGCTCAGGCTTTTATGTCATGATTTTATTGTATTTTTTTTCTTGATTGATATTTGTAGTTTTATGCTTGTTTTATTCTGTGTATACTTTTAGCATTGATTTTTATTGTACAGCGCTTTGTGATTTTATGTCTGTGATAAGCGCTCTAGAAATAAACCTTACTTACTTACTATGATGATCAGGTGTGAGTGTACACTGTTTATTTAAAGAACAGGATCTATCAAAGTCTGATCTTCACAACATGTTTGTGGATCATGGCAGGAACAAAGGAGGTTTCTGAGGAGCTCAGTAAAAGAGTTGTTGATGCTCATCAGGCTGGAGAAGGTTACAAAACATCTGTAAAGAGTTTGGACTCCACCAGTCCACAGTCAGACACATTGTGGAGGACATTAAAGACCATTGTTGGCATCCCCAGGAGTGGTGGACCAACAAACATCACTCCAAGGCGTGGAATAGTGGGCGAGGTCACAAAGGAGGTTAAGGAGGAGACTTTACTGTCATTCTCATCACATGTGGTGCATGAGGTGGAAGGAAATTTTGTACTCAATGTCCCAGTTACAAAAATATGCAGTAGTCCCTCATTTATCGCGTGGGATCCGTACCCTGAAGCCCCGGGATAAGTGAAAAACTGTGAAGTAGTAAGTACAAGTACCGTATTTTCTGGTGTATAGGTTGCACCGGTGTATAGGTCGCATTGTCCAATTATCACCAATAGATTGGAAAAATCCCTAGATAGGTTGCACCAGTGTATAGGTTGCACCTACGTTTAGCTCTGCTGCAAATGTCTGCCACAGGAGCATACAGCAAGGCTTTTAAGAAGATTAACACTTAAAAACAAGTATTTGTCTTCTCTTCCGGCTCTCGGCAAAGCAGGTCGCATCTCTTTTTGCTCCTCTCCTCCCTAGTTTTCCCCCTCCCTGCTTTTGCATTTTGTCTCGTCTGTAACTCTTCAGCGCTCACTCGAATCAATTTGAGATGGATTTAATTACGTGGGCTGTTTCCTCTATTGATAAGATTTTTTCCACGAAACGCACCGGACCAGGAGAAGCGGCTTGCCCCTTCGACACGCATGCGGTGGGATACATTATGGACTCGTGGAGCGAGTGGAAGCCAATGTGTCTGACCGTTCTTTCTGTCGAAGACGTGGAAGATTTGTGGATTATTTGGATATTGGTGGCAGCTACTCTGTTTTTTGGCGTTGGCGGAGGTTTCTGCTACTGGAAGCTGAGGAAGGCTACCGCGGCGATCAACGCGCTGGCGAGACTTCCTGCTCAGCAAGAGTCTTTGATCCGGGCTATGACCTCAACGTCCCAGCTGTTGTACGAGCTGAACCGCACGATGGGAGCAGCGGTGGACAGCCGCGGACCTGCAGTGCGTTTTGGGACTCGTTTACAGCCGTCCGGACTCAATCAGGGCACAGACGGAGATTTGTAGCCCGGAACCTCACATGATTCGGCGATTTGGACCTGAACAGCACCTGGACTTGGAAGGCTGCAGTCAAAAGTACACTGTGGCCTGACCTGAAAATAAATAAAGCGACTAATCTAATCGGGACTCTGAGCGACCTTGAAAAGAAGGCTGTCTGAAAAACTTCTCCTGGAGTCGAAAAGCTGTTGAGAACTCGCTGCCCCCTCCCCCCAGAGGTCTCTGTGTGTGCGTTCGGATGGTGCCGAGCTGAGCCATCTGCAAGACTGTGCTTATCTGAAATGATTACTCACGGACTAAATCTCCCTGCTTGTCGTCATCACATGCAACATGTCTTGTCTTATTCGTGCTAAAGCTGGTAGAGTTTTTTGGACTTTATCATAGAGTGTCCTAAGACAAAATGTGATAGATTCTTTTTTTGAATACCATGATTACCCGACTGTATGTTCCTTTTTCCATATCTGATTGTTGGCGGCGCGGTTTTTATACTGCTGCGGCTTCTGTGCGTACGTCCCTCTTAGGATGGTGCGTGCACCAATTGCAACACTTTGTACCTTGGTGCAAATATGCCAATAAAGATATATTCTATTCTATTGTTTGATAAAAATTATAGCAATTATGTGTCTGAGCTGAACTTTTCCTTAATAAATGAACGTAATTATGAAATGAGCTGGATTTAAAAATTTGTTTCGCCGAAAGTGATAACGAGCCATATATAGGTCGCACCGGTGTATAGGTCGCAGGCCTCGAAAAACCATAAAAAAGGTGCGACCTATACACCGGAAAATACGGTAGTAGTTTATTTTAGTATATTTATTTAAGTACCAATGTTTCTAAACACTGTAAAAAAGCACAGAATGTCATGATTTCAACTCTCTGCCTCGGGCTGCACTCTTGGCTACGCCCACTTCTCCACTCTGCACCGAGAACAGCTGATCAGCTGCAGGAGGGACCTTATCCTGCAGTACGGGCTGCACAAAGGTGCAGCACGTGCTAAATAATTTCAAATAAGTCCATGCCGATCGTGCAGCTCATCCATCAATCAGTCAAACGTGTGTCATGTTCAATCCTATTTTGAAAAACCGCGATAGAGCGAGTCAGCGATAAATGAACCGTGAAGTAGCGATGGACTACCGTACTACATGTAGTAAAATATGTTCTCCTTTTGACAGGTGTATAAAAAGTGAGAGTTCTGCACATTAGAAGGCAACAAACAAGAATCAAATGATCCGTCTCTGATGATCACCGGCAGCTTCACCTCTAACTCGGGTATGAACTATGATCACTTGTGTTCAAATGAAACAGAATTTGATTTATTTTTTCAGTGAAAGGGAAAATAAGTTAATTTATGTCTTTAATTTAATGCTGCTGTTTGAAATGCTGCAAAAAATAGTGCAGATTTTTTTTCACCGTTTTTTGTTACGACAACCAGCACAGCGGGAAGTTTGCTTCTTGCTCATATTTTATATACATGTAACTATTAAAGTAGGCCAATAAAACTGCAAACACATTAGTTTTCTAAATATCTAACAATCTTTCACGGTTTTGTTTCGACAGATGTTCTCTTCTTTTGCACTGACTGGTAATTTTCAGAATATTCATTTGTCCTTCAGGAGACAAACATTCAGAGATATTTTGTGTCCATGTGCTTTTTTAAAAAAGAAGCTATTTTCAGCTTCAGTGTGTTTCCCCCCACCCTCTGACGTTACCTGACGTTGTCATGCTTTTGGATGTAGATCTTATGAAACATCATGTCCTCCTGCTTGACGTTTATGTCCGCTTTCATTTCCATGGCAACGTGGCGAGGAAGTACAGAAAGGAGGAGACGCTCCTGCAGGAACGTGAAGGCAAGTTAGTGTGACGCACAAGTCAGGGAGTTAAAAAATACACCAAGGAGTTAATAAAGAATATTAACTCTGTTTGAAGGAAATATGCAGAAAAGGTCTCACAAATTTATTTAGAAAACGGTTTAAATTCTGACCTTTACTGTGTAACAACACAATTGTTTCCCTTTTTTCCAAAGAATCTCAAGCATGAATTGTTCTTTCACTAATATGCTTTACTTCTATTAAAGTAGCTTTTAAAACACATTTTCAGATGTTCCCTTTTTGGCACGTGGGAACAAATACAGTTCAGTGTTGGGAACAAAATGATTTTAGAAGTAAACTCCGACCATTTACAAATGTTTTGGAGCACTTTAATTCTACATAAACATGTTTGCTGGTAAGGTTATGATAGTGGTTGAAGTTTGAGGCTCTGTGTGAAAGATTAACAAATAATATCTTGCCTGTTGTAGATAGACCTTTCTCAGTTTGGCAAAATATTTATTTCTGACCAGACTGATGAGCTAACAACTAGTCCGAGTGAGGACATGACAAAAATGGAGTGCTGCCATTTTAAAACAAATCCATGTTAGGACGTGTGTATTATTTTAAATCATTTTTATGCATCTGTGTTTCAGTTCAGGTTTCAGTTCTCTTTTGGACATTGTGTTTTGTTATGTTGTTCTGGTGTTCTGTTACTTGTGTTTATTGCATCTGTCTTTCAGTTTTATTCCACACCTTCAGTCCACTTTCCTCAACTTTAGAGCCTGATCAGTTCTCTACATTTAAGAAAAAGGTCAAAAAGGACTTGCTCAAAAACTATATATGATGTAACTTAGTGTGTTTGTGTATTACACTTATGTTGACTGATGATGTAGCTTAGTGTGTTTGTGTATTACAGTTAGAAAAATTAAGTAGAGTTATTCATTTTGTGATGTAGTTTGTGTATTACAGTTAGAAAAATTAAGTAGAATTATTCATTTTGTGATGTAGTTTGTGTATTACAGTTAGAAAAATTAAATAGAATTATTCATTTTTGTGATGTAGTTTGTGTATTACAGTTAGAAAAATTAAGTTGAATTATTCATTTTCTGATGTAGTTTGTGTATTACAGTTAGAATGATGTAGTTTGTGTATTACAGTTAGAAAAATTAAGTAGAATTATTCATTTTGTGATGTAGTTTGTGTATTACAGCTAGATAAATTAAGTAGAATTATTCATTTTGTGATGTAGTTTGTGTATTACAGCTAGATAAATTAAGTAGAATTATTCATTTTGTGATGTAGTTTGTGTATTACAGCTAGATAAATTAAGTAGAATTATTCATTTTGTGATGTAGTTTGTGTATTACAGTTAGTAAAATTAAGTAGAATTATTCATTTTGTGATGTAGTTTGAAGGTTATCATTGGTTGAACAAACTGTGAAATAAGGGGCAGATATAATAAGATTTCATCTTCTTTCTGCTCCTTTCATTTTATCCTACTTGTATTCTTGTATCTGATGAAACTGTCTTGTATTGTTCTTTTAAATGAATGAATAAACATCAAATCAAATCAAAATATTCATCTGTGAAGATTCTGCTCCTCGGTCCTGCCACGCCCACCCACACCTGAGCCCAGTTTCAGTTAGCACACCTGTTTGTTGTCTCCTCCTTCATCTTTTACCATATAACTGTTCAGTCTGGTTAGAAGTCAGCAGAGCATTTTACATGTCGTCTGGTGTCTGTTTACCCCATAGGCGTTTCAACAAGTATATGTGAAGGGGATCTGCCCCCCCACAATTTAAAAATTTCAATTCGAACCCCCACATTTACCATGACATGCTAGTCCACTCTACTTCTTCATGAACAAATCCATTCCACTTGATTAATAGTAGAATACTCAAACCACTGAAAGTCCACTCCTGGTTTTCCTGGTTACCTACAACAGCTCCATGCTGCATGCAGCGTCTCTCCTCCGCCAGCTGCCTTGGCAGGGCGCTCACGTGGGGAGGAGGGGGAAACACCTCTGTTTTGAGTGCTAACTTAGCGCCACATCTGTGCTGGCAGTTTTTGCCAGTGTGGGTGGGGGTTAGGATGTGAGAAAGAAGCAGAGCGCAACATCTATATTTATCAAAAAAGGCGTTCAATACAGGATCAACTGGACTTTATTTGTTGCAGAAAACGTTTCGACTTCTGTCCAGAAGTCTTTTTCAATTCAATCTATATTTATGGCTACATCTGTAGCAACTTAGCTAACGCATCTGTATTGCGCGCCACTAGTTTAGCGCTACTTCTGACAGTTTTTGACATGGGAGAGGGGGCTCTATTCACACAAGGAGAGCTGTTGGTCAGACTACTTCTTGTTGTGCTGTTCTCTCTAGAAGTTGTTTGTTGAATTAAGTGTTTTACTAGTTAGATAAATGTACAGGTAGATGTTTAACAAACTGTTAAAATGCACCAGAATGAAGGAACTGGCATCTACTTAAAGTGTGGGTGACATGATTTTTTTTACTATGCATAAAATTGCTCTAAATATATATCTTGTATCATTCAACTATGTTCGTTTTTGCAAACAAAATGATAAATCAATTTAATTTTGCTTTAAAGTGATTTTAAACTTCGCGCCGTGTTTATTCAAGGGAAATCCGATTACACGCGAATGCAACATCTGTGACGTAAAATCGGGCAGAGGGCTCTGGTATTAGGTAGCGGACAATTTAAAACCCGACGAATTTAGCAATCTAATTGAAGATTTGAGTTATTTGTCTTCAGCTTGGGAAGCCGAAAACAGTTCGAGTGATGGAACAAGAAACAGCATGATCTAATTTAGGTCTGCAGCCGTATGAGACTTACCTTCATGTGAGGGAGGCTCCGAGGGGTGCAGCTTTGTTGCATTCTTGACGAAGCATTTCATCTTTTGGGAAAGTGAATAGGTTCACTTGTTCACTGATGATATTAGAACACCCAAATGCGACACAACGTAATGGCATTGTTCAAGTAAAAAAAAAAAAACGCTATCTGCAGGCGAGCTGCAGACACACGCAGACTGCCTCTGCCTAATTCTACGTCACAGATGTTGTGTAATCGGATTTCCCATGAATAAACATGGCGCAAAGTTTAAAATCACTTTTAAAACAAAATTAAATTGATTTATCATTTTGTTTGCAAAAACGAACATAGTTGAATGATACAAGATATATATTTTGAGCAATTTTATGCATAGTAAAAAAATCATGTTAGTGACGCTTTAAGTCAAAAATTTCTGGGGAAGGACCCCAGGCTTTTCTTAAAGTTTAAGTAAGTATAGTTGTTTTTTTTACTAGAGCTCATCAAGTACTTCTGTATTCCTGGGTCCAGTACCTCCTGACACTGTGATATTTAAAGCTCAAATTTTATAGTGGTTCATGCAAATTTTATTTTAAAAACATTTTCCTTAGCGACATCTTTGCAATTCATGTTTTTTTTGGCAGAAGTACTACAAAATTCCTGCTCAAAGGGACCCCAGGATGCATTGGAAGTGCTACAGCTAGCTGCTGTTACTGCTCTTTGCACATGCAAATACCCAGAGACAAAAATAATCACGTAATGCAAAACTGACAGCAGTGAAGAAGTCTTTGAAACAGTTTAACTACATGACTGCAAGGACATTTTTTTAGATTAGAGTTGTTTTAAAAGACCAGAAATCCACTTAAAACAGCTGGAACACACTTTTATTATGGATATGGATTTTATGGATAATTCACGTGGGATTGTATTATGAAGAATTATGGATATTGTGGAATATCCAATACTTTAACATATAGAAGACGTGTTTTTTTAAATATGGCAAACATGAATAACATATTGTAAATAGCATCTCCAAATATACAGAGAGCATTTTTGTCTAACATAGTTCCAACATTTAATCTGAAACGTTAAATGTTTGGAAACTGCATTTGTGTTTAAACCTGGAAATCCTTCATAAACAAAGGCTCCTTTGGAATATCCTAAAGATTGCATTTCAAATTATAGGTGATGGCTGTGGTAAACCTGTGATAGCTGTCCTACATAATGAAGCACAACCACTGGACGCACTTCTCGAAGTCACCTTCAAGGCCTACCTGTTGCTGGTTTTCCCTCTGGGAGTGAAGGCGCGCCTGGATGCATTCCCTGGTCTCCCGGAAGGCCTGCCTCTGGGAGCCCTCTGCAGGGTAATGGGTGCACACTCCAACAATGTTGGTGCAAGAGAAAATCAGAATGTTGGACACTATCTGTGGAAAAAAGACAAAAATGTAGGGGGTCACCTGTGAGCCAGGGGACACTGAGTCAACTGGAACCTGCAAAGCAAAAAAGTGACTGATGGTTTCATTTTATTCTGTCTTCATGCTGTGCTGGAGAAATCATACATCTTAAATAAATCACTTGGTAAAAATTAGCTTTTTAAAGATAAAAAAAGCAAATGAATGGGATTATTAATGTTGAAGGCTCCCTGTGGTTTCCTTTGAGCTATGCGACAACATGTGACAGAGACGGGTCAACTGTATTTCTACTAGAGTAACAAAGCAACAGTTGGTTTATTAAAGAGGTGACCAGACTGGTTTCATAGGTGGAAGGTTTTCTTTGCACAATGTGAGGCGCCTACTCAACATTATCCAGCATTCCTCCCTGTATAATGCAGAAGCCCTGGTCACTCGACATGAAGAAGGCGTTTGACAGGCTGGAATGGCCATAAATTTTCCACACACTCCAAAGATTCGGCCTAGGGGAGTTTTTATTAGATGGATTTGAATTGTGTACACACCGCCTCTTTCAGCTGTGATCACAAACGGACTCAGATCTAGTCATTTTAAAATTGAACGGAAGACTAGACAAGGCTGTCCCTTGAGCCCATGATTATTTGCACCAGCTATGGAGCTTTTTCAAACTAAGGGCCAATTTCAGAATCTACATTAACTCGAATACCCAACATCTTTTCTTGGTCACAAGTCTTGGTTGCACTCCTCAACAAGAGTTTGATTGGTCTCATTTGATGTTCTGTTTTGTGCTTTTGACATCGTAATCAATGATTACTGAAAAACTTAAAGAGATAGAAGTATTTTACGTTTCACATATCATCTTGGGGGCCAGAAATGATGTCAACGTTGGCCACATTTGGCCCCTGGGCCTTGAGTTTGACACATATCGGCTAAAGGCTCCATCTGCTATTAGACAAGATGGCAATATTAAAGGGGTCAGTTTAAATAATCACAAGCATAAGATTTCGCTGTACGCAGATGATGTTCTGATCTTTCTAGACTCTCCTACACACTCTATCCCTAAATTGATCAAATTAATTGATAATTATTGCTCGTTCTCTGGTTATAAAATTATTTTTTTCTAAAAGTGAAGCCACGCCTCTTGGTTGCTCACAAACATTGGATTCAAGCATTTCACACCCATCATTGGTCTCCAACAGGACTCTTACATTTGGGTATAAAATTTTCACCAAACTTGAAAGAGTTATATAAATGATACGTTACACCTCTTGTACAAACCATAAAAAAGGACCTGGATAGGTGGTGTGGCTGGCCTCTGTCCCTTTTGTGTTGTATCCATCTAATTAAGATGAACGTTCTCCCCTGTCTCCTGTATTGCTTTCAGATGCTGCCAATTTGGCTATGAAAGAAAGTTAGTGAAACTTTAAATAGCTTTATTATAGCTTTTATTTGTCGTAAAGAGGTGCTTTGTGGAAACACTTAATATCTGTTGTAGAAAGCACGTTGACGGAGAAACAGTTGTATTTAGTCAGGAGTTATAAACTAACAGATAGTGTGAGCAGGGCCAAGAACAAACAGTGTACCTAAAAACATCAAACTACTTCCAGGTTTACAGCCAACAACAGAGACTTCAACATGAAAGCCAAAGCAAACCTGAACAAGTCATTAACAAGAACAACCAATTTACACACTCTGAAACATAAAGAGTCAGAAACACTGAATGTATAATTTCCGCAAGGCTACCCAGCATCCTTTGCAGCTCACACACTCTCTGGAACTCTCTGAGAACTTTGTGAGTTTGGGATAAAATAAAGTTAATAAAGTTAAACAGAGACACATTGCTTTAATCTGGGGCCTACAAATATCTGTGTTTTGGTGTTGATAATGTTTAAGAATTAAATGAGCAGAAACACGAGGCTGCACACTCTCTCTCTCTGTGCCGCTGTGTGTGGACTTCTGAAAAACTGATCCTATCAGTGTGTGATCGCCCGCGAGCCAGATTAAACAACAACAAAGACATTTGTTTCTTGGGGAATATTGATGATGACGCACAGCAGCGTTGTACTTAGTTCCCAACAGTTAACCACAAATGGGATCAGTTAAGTGAGTTAATTCATTATAATAAATGACATAAAAGAGACTTTCAACCCGCATTGTGCTCGCTTTCAACCCAGCTGAGTTCTGCTCTGCCTCTTCTGGTTCCGCTCAAAGCTCACTCCTGAATGGGACGTGGATGCTTCACCTGTGATTTATGAAGTATTTAAGTCATTTCACTGTAAATGAGAACTAATTCTTAAAGGTTCAGTATGCAGTTTCTGTAGAACTGCAGCAGTTAGAAATATTTTCAACAGGCAAAGCATTCTGATCCCTCCCCCTCAGAGCCATATGTGGCTCTGCCCCCTTGTGGTCTGTTGAATTTCAAATTCAAGCTCTGTTTTTATTGGCTGATTCAAATTCAAGCTCTGTTTTTATTGGCTGGTTACAAACTCTGTTTTTATTGGCTGGAAAATGGCGGGTCACCTTTTCTTTTTAGAAATGCTTATTTACCACCTGGAGAAGCAAGGGGACAATATTTTTTTTTATTTTTTTTCAGAGATTACCTGGCTAACATCAGTCTGTCAGGAGGTAGTGACAGAGTGAAGAAATATGTTCATAAAAAAAGCTACATACTGCAGCTTTAATGGACCAACCTGGAAGAGAAACGTTGGTCGTTCACAGAACATCAGAAATGGTCAGCCTTTTCATTTTTGTTTTGAACAACATAAAGATTTTGCAAGTCAGAAATGGCAGAATAATATTTGTGTTAAATAGATGGTAAATGGAGCTTATTTATATAGCGCTTTCCAGCCCCCTGTGAGGAGCCCCAATGCGCTTTACAATACCAACCATCCACCCATTCATTCAGACATTCATACACCCGTATTGGTAGCCTGCCTTGCATGGCGCCATCCAGACCTACCGGGAGATTTTTGGGGTTAAGTGTCTTGCCCAGGGACACAACGACACATGGTGGGCGGATGCAGGATTTGAACCTCCAACCTTCCGATCGGGGGTCGACTGCCATTACCACTGTGCCACGGCCGCACAGGAAGCATAGTATCAGTTTTGTTTTTAATGTCTCATTAGAATATCACTACTTTTGTTGCAGGGAAATAAATAATGAAATGTAATTTCATTGAATTACATGTTTGGGTTCTGTTTGTTGCATTTATGATTCAGTCCAGCAAAATAAACATATTTAAAATGTTATGATCGCTGTAAAATGGTTTATTTACTTAATGAATTTAAATCACTGGATGTCCGGCCCCTGAGTTGCTCACTTTCGGTAACTGTGGCCGCCAGAGCAGTCGAGCTGAATAGCCCTGAAATATACTATATATATATATATACAGTGTATATATATATAGAGTCTTTATTGTCATTTGCACCGCATGTGGTACATGTGATGAAAACGAGATTATGTACACGAGGTCCCAGTTACATCCAACAACAAATGAAAGAGAAAAACAGTAATAACATCGAGAACTAACTAAGAAAAACATCAACTAGTAATACACTAAGCCTAATATAGTGGGAATAAACAGCAGCACGAACATGAGTTTGTATGAGCAGATGGTCACAGATGAACACAGATGAACACAGCAACAAGAAAACAGATCAGCATCAGCATGATGTGATATTTTGCAGTGTTTATTTTAATTTTATTTTTATTTATTCATGAGTCTAACAGCCTCAGGGTAGAAGCTGTTCCTCAGTCTAGTGGTTCTACACTTGATGCTCCTCAACCTCCGTCCTGAGGGGAGTGGGGCAAAGAGTGAGTGTGCTGGATGAGTGAGGTCTTTCATGATGCAGGTGGCTCTTTTCCTGCATCTGGAGGTGTAAATGTCTGTGATGGTGGGGAGACTGACTCCAACAGACTTCTGTGCAGCCTTCACCACTCTCTGCAGAGCTTTCCTCTCTTCAACTGTGCAGCCTCCATGCCACACGTTGATGCTGGAGCACAGGATGCTCTCCACTGCACACCTGTAGAACGAGGTGAGAACTGGGCTGCTCAGACCAGCTCGTCTCAGCCGTCTGAGGAAGTAGAGTCTCTGATGACCTTTCTTGATCAGGCTGGTGGTGTTGTTGCTCCAGCTGAGGTTATCATTCATGTGTACACCCAAGTATTTGTAGCTGGAGACCACTTCCACTGCAGACCCACCTATGATCAGTGGGGTGGGTGTGTTTGTTCCTTCTGAAGTCCACAATCATCTCCTTTGTCTTCTTCACATTCATGTGAAGATTATTCTCTTTGCACCAGCTCTCCAGGTGTTCCACCTCCTGTCTGTAGCTGGACTCATCATTGTTTGTGATGCATCCCACCACCGCTGTATCATCTGCAAACTTAACAATATGACAGCCTGGAAGTGTGGCTGTACAATCATATGTGAGCAGAGTGAACAGAAGGGGGCTCAGCACACATCCCTGAGGAGAGCCAGTGCTGAGGGTTATGGTGGAGGAGGAGAAGTTGTGGATCTTCACGGACTGTGGTCTGTCTGTTAAGAAGTCTAGTACCCAGTTACAAATAGAGGGGCTTAGTCCAAGTGTAGATAGTTTGTCTATCAGAGTTTGGGGGATCATGGTGTTGAAGCAGATGTGAAGTCCACAAAGAGCAGACGCACGTATGAGTCTTTCTGATCCAGAAAGACTCATACGTGGGATTCCTGAGATCTCTGTGTCATGACATGTTTTAATAGGGAGTAATTCACATTTAGATAAATTAAGGTTGAGACCTGAGGCTGCAGAAAATTCTCCAAGCAGCTCAACAGCACACTTTACTTGAGAGCAATCTTTTAGAAATAGAGTTGTGTCATCTGCCAGTTGGCTCAGACATATTTCTCTACCAGCAATCTGAATACCTTTTATGCAGCTGTTTTTAATGAAATGTGCTAAAATCTCCATAGGAAGAAGAAACAAAAATGGAGAAATTGGACAACCTTGTCTAATTCCACGCTCAACATTAAATCTGCCAGAGGTTCCATGAGCTAGTTTAATTGAGCTATTGCCTCCAGCATAAAGGGTGCGCACTGATTTCTTAAAGTGCTCACCAAAACCGAACAGATCCAAAGTTTTAAATAAAAAATCATGTTCCAGTGAGTCAAACGCTTTATGGAAGTCAAGAAAGAGAATAAA
>JBBPBX010007315.1:38995-65637 GCA_038048925.1 Garcialebias charrua | reverse complement strand
CAGTTACTGAGTTCGGTCAATTTGTAAAATTCAGACAATCGAAAGGAACAGTAGATTTGAATATCGTCTGCATAGACATGGTATGAGACGTTACTGTAGCGATTGAAAATAAAACTCAATGGGCGAATGTACAGTAAAAATAAGAGTGGGCCCAAAACTGAACCCTGGGGCACCCCATAGGACAGCTCAGAAACATTAGAGTGGACATTGTTCATAAAAACAGTAAAAGACCTATCAGATAAATAAGACTTAAACCAGTTTAAAACAGTGCCAGAAATACCAAACAGATTTCTCAATCTGTTGATAAGAACAGTGTGATCCACAGTATCAAAAGCTGAAGACAGATCCAGGGCAACAAACACAGTGTAATGTCCAGAATCAGCTGCCATCAACACATCACTGGACACTTTTAATAATGCTGTTTCTGTGGAATGCAGTCTACGAAAGCCTGATTGGAAATTGTCCATAAGTTCATTTTCCTCCATAAAAAAGTTCAATTGTTGTGCTACAACCTTCTCAAGGATCTTTGACATGAATGGAAGTTTAGAGATAGGTCTGTAGTTTTCAGGCAGAGAGGAATCCAGGTTAGGCTTTTTTAGCAGAGGACAAACTGCAGCAGTCTTAAAGCATTTAGGTACAGATCCAGAACATAGGGATAAATTTATCAAGCTGACTACACTTGGACTAGCCTGGCCCTCGCCATTCCTGCACAGCTCCGCTCAATTCTCATTTCCCTTCACTGCATAGTCCAAAGCGAAGTGAAGGACAAGGGTCTGGTTCAACCAGGCTACACTTGGACCAATACAATTAAAAATATCTTTAAAAAGAGATGTTGGTACTATATCCAGTGGACTCGAAGACAAATTCATTTGTTTCAAAAGATCATTGATATCTTGGTGGGTTAACTTCAGTGTGCTTTGGACTACTCTGACTGAGGAAGCCCTCTGGAGTGAGGGTGAAACGTTTCTGCTAAAAAGAAACTGTCCAGATGAACTGATTGAGAATGAGCGGATCATTGATATCATTAATGGTTACTGTACTAAAAGAGGACCATGTATTTGAAGTCAAAGGTCGAGGGTCCAGGTGGTTAGAAAGTGATGGAGAGATACTAGCTCTAATATTTGCAACTTTGTCCGAATTTTTTTTTTAAAACAGATTACAATCAGCATGTGTAAAAGCACTTTGAAATGAGCACAATGGAGAAACAATGTTCTTAATAGTGTCAAATAAGATTTTTGAATTTCTTCCTGTTGATTTGATGAGATCAGCAAAATAATTTAATCTTGCATTTTTGATCATCTCATTTAACAACTAATTAAGTCTTTAAGGTGAAGCCTGTGAACCAACAGATCAGTACGTTTCCATAAACGTTCAGTTTTCCTGCATTCTCTCCTCAATGTCATGATTTCCTTGTTAATCCAAGGAGAGCTTGTACGATGAACAGTGTTCTGCTTTAATGGTGCAACTAAATTCAAAATGTCGTTGCAGTAAATGTTAAAGCCCTTCAAAATTGCCTATTTTAACCCTTTTCAACAGGAGATTCAGCAGGAGACGGATATCCCAGAGAGGGAGTTGGTGCGAGCGTTGCAGTCTTTGGCCTGTGGGAAAACATCGCAACGAGTTCTCACAAAGGAGCCAAAGTCCAAGGATATCGAGAATGGACATGTGTTCACAGTGAATGATCAGTTTACCTCCAGTCTGTGCAAAGTCAAAATACGAACAGGTGAGTAAAATGTGTGCAAGGTTCTGTTACGTCTCTCCTCTGAGCCAAGTTCTGTCCACTGCTGTTTGTAACGGCTTTTCTTTGACAGGCTGTGTTGGAGAAAATCTTTTTTAAGTATAATTTTTTTAATGAATTAATGATTTCTCTTTAAAGTACAGTAACTTGCAAAATTTGCCTTTTTAAAATTTTCAAACCAATTTTTATCTGTTACAGAATAATTTATACAGTACTGTACAGTGCATTATTTTTAGCTCAAAATGTGAACACAATTTTATATCAGCTTTCTGTTTCTCCATGAACTCTGTTTTACAACCTTTACCCTGCTTTACCAGTTGCTGCGAAACAAGGGGAATCCGATCCTGAAAGGAAAGAGACACGGCAGAAAGTGGATGATGACAGGAAGCATGAAATTGAGGCAGCGATTGTCCGAATCATGAAGTCGAGGAAGAAGATGCAGCACAACGTCCTCGTGGCAGAGGTACATTCGCATTAAATAAGCATTTTTAATGATTTTGTTTTATTTTTCTCAATGCTTAAGTATTTTTTATTTAGTTTCAGTGAAGTGCTTGAGTATTCTTTCATTGGTAAGCACATTCTGTAGAAGCAAGGATCCCTATTGACTTTTTTGGATTAGATATTTATGCAGAAATATTTTTAACACGGTCTGTTCTGCTCACTTCTTGTACCATGTTGCAATACTGCCTGATGCAAAAAAAGATGCAATGTTAAAATTCACAGTGAAGTATTTGCTCAAAACACTACATTTATAAAGACCCAGTTGTTTTAGTTGAAAAGTTTGCTCTACTTTTGACTGTATTCAGAGTAGATGTTAGCTTGGCTCTTCTATAAGGAATCCTCTCTCCATCTCCTACAGTGCGCTGACTGCTGTCGTTTAAAGCTGAGACACTGGCTACTTTTCAGCCCTTTATCCACCTTATTAAAAGGTGGCACCTTATTAAAAGGTGGGGGCGACCGTGGCACAGTGGTAATGGCAGTCGACCCCCGATCGGAAGGTTGGAGGTTTGAATCCCGCGTCCGCCCACCATGTATCGTTGTGTCCCTGGGCAAGACACTTAACCCCGAGTTGCTCCCGGTAGGTCTGGATAGCGCCCTACAAGGCAGGCTACCACTAACGGTGTATGAATGTGTGAATGAATGGGTAGATGGCTTGTATTGTAAAGCGCTTTGGGGCTCCTCAGAGGGGGCTGGAAGGCGCTATATAAATAAGCTCCATTTACCATTTTTACCATTTATTCCTAGCCCCCATGATGCCTTGCGCGAATTATGTGTACGACTTCCGCCGGAAGTCAGAACCGGCTCTTTTTTTACACGGTAGCAACGCGCTAACCGGTTTTCGTCAGAGGTTTAGGTCATAAAATATGTGGGAACACGAACGATCACAACTCAAATGTGGAGATATTGTTTTACCGCTACCTACAGCTATTGAGGGGTGGGAGGACGACTTGAAGAAGTGGCCGAAAATAACGTACACTAGCATATTTAGCTACTAGCATACTTAGCTACTTTGTTGACTGTTGCTTCATGGCGAAGCGATGAGCAATCTGAAAAGCTCTGAAGCTTATCAGTATCTTCACAGTAACAAGGTTGGTCCTGTTATGTTAAGAGAGCTGGGACACATTCTTATTTACCTTAAGGCAAACACAAAGTCCAGTCAAAGCATTAAAAATCCACATCTCCAGGTCCAGCTAACAATGATGTGCCTTGGACTTTTGAGCTGCAACATGTTTATCTGGACACCAACTGAGCACCTGGAGCTTGACATTTCTTTTGACAAATACTTTACTCATTCACATGAAGCACCTTGAGAACTTTTAATAAAATACAGTAAATGAAAACAAATAATGAAATAGACAGGAAACGATCTTTAAAAACTTGACAATGAAAAAAGTGACATTTAGATAGAAACAGTAGTTTATTGCAAAGAAAATTCATCTCTGCCCAAAATACCTGGATCTCTAAAAAATAAACGAAAACAAATAATGAAATAGACAGGAAACGATCTTTAAAAACATGATAATGAAAAAAGTGACATTTAGATAGAAACAGTAGTTTAATCCAAAATTAACTGATCTAGTGCACACAACAAACTAACCTTGTAAGAAGGTTAACAGTCAACTATTGTACATAACAAATGAATCATTTTAGCAAATACTTTTCTAATGTAATATAGTTAACATTGCATCCTTTAAAAAACATGTTAAGAGTTGTGTTACGTTTACAGCAAGTACCGTACACCAGTACTGTACATGTTTGAGAAAAATGTTTACATTTAATGTCTTCTCACTTGAAATAAGCTGGCATCCTTTGCGTGTGAATGCTGGAATGATTAAATTGACACCATAGCTCTTGCAGCAGGTCCCTCACTGTGAAACCACGATCACCCATCACCTCATCTCCAGCACGCAGATAGTCCAGAAACCCAGAGTTCTGTGTTATATACCTGTCACTGCATTTACCACCATAAGCATCTGAAATAAACATGATTATTCCAGAGGGAGAAACAGCCAATAAATATTTCAAAGTGTTATTTGCATAGTAGTGACTGTATGATTCACTTCTGGAGTCCAAGTTTTTAGCTTTCTGCAAAACATGTTGCTTTAATTGTTTCACGGGGCAACCATAGAATAAGGTTGTTGGTTTGTTTTGACATTATGTCAATCCACATTCCAACAGTCATGCTGCATGTGACTGTGGTGGTGTTGAGCACTGCTCCACACTCGTCAAGCCCATCTGAAAGTAAAAGTACAGTGTACAAACATTAGGGTTCATTTATGAACACACACACACACACACCTAGATTATATATAAATAAACACACACACACCTAGATTATATATAAATAAACACACACACACACCTAGATTATATATATAAATAAACACACACACACCTATATTATATATATAAATACCGGTAAACACACACACACACACACACACACACACCTAGATTATATATAAATAAACACAACACACACCTATATTATATATATAAATAAACACAACACACACCTATATATATATATATATATATATATATATATATATATATATATATATATAATATACCACACACAGCATACATATATAGGTGCGTGTGTTTATTTGCCAGTTATGCACGAAAATATTAGTATCATTTAATCACTGACTACATAAAATCATAACACTAAAAGCTGTCTCTTAAATCATACCTGGTGTTCTCGATCCATTGGAGGATACAGCGTCTTTTTTCAGGTGGTTTCTCGTAGCCCAGCCACGGGTTTTTGTTTTCGGAGCATGTTCAACACACACTAGTTGCAGCCACAAATTCAGCTTCGTCTGATTATTCGTACAGCCACGAACAGCGCAACAGGTACACGAGCTCCACAAGAACATCTTTGCGACATTAGCTCAAAATAACAGAAAACAGAACTTCAACGATGCGTGCAGATTAGCAAGTAAACAACGAAGGAGACAGTGCAGAAATTCTACTTCCGTTTCACACCGGAAGTAAGACACATAATCGTGAAGGGAACATGAGGGAGCCACCAGACCAGATTGTGTCTTTAAACACATACCGTGCCGCCCAGATGTACAAGCCCAAAACCAGAAAAGTTGGCACGTTGTGGAAATCGCAAATAAAAACAGAATACAATGACTTGCAAATCTTTTTCAACCTATATTCAATTGAACACACTGCAAAGACCACATACGTAACGTTCGAACTGGTAAACTTTGTTATTTTTTGCAATTATTAGCTCATTTGGAATTTGATGCCTGCAACATGTTTCAAAAAAGCTGGCACAAGTGACAAAGAAGACAGAGAAATTTGAGGAATGCTCATCAAACACTTATTTGGAATATCCCACAGGTGAACATGCAAATTGGGAACAGGTGGGTGCCATGATTGGGTATAAAAGCAGCTTCCTTGACATGCTCAGTCATCCACATAGAAGGATGGGGCGAGGGTCACCACTCTGTGAACAAATGCGTGGGCAAATTGTCGAACAGTTCAAGAACAACTTTTCTCAACGAGCTATTGCAAGGAATTTAGGAATTTCACCATCTACGGTCCGTAATATCATCAAAAGGTTCAGAGAATCTGGAGAAATCACTACACGTAAGGGGCAAGGCCGAAAACCAACATTGAATGCCCGTGACCTTCGATCCCTCAGGCGGTACTGCATCAAAAACCGACATCAGTGTGTAAAAGATATCACCACATGGGCTCAGGAATACTTCAGAAAACCACTGTCAGTAACTACAGTTCGTCGCTACATCTGTAAGTGCAAGTTAAAGCTCTACTATGCAAAGCAAAAGCCATTCATCAACAAGATCCAGAAACGCCGCCGGCTTTGCTGGGCCCGAGCTCATCTGAGATGGACTGATGCAAAGTGGAAAAGTGTTCTGTGGTCTGATGAGTCCACATTTCAAATTGTCTTTGGAAACTGTGGACGTCGTGTCTTACGGACCAAAGAGGAAAAGAACCATCAGGACTGTTATAGGCGCAAAGTTCAAAAGCCAGCATCTGTGATGGTATGGGGGTGCATTAGTGCCCAAGGCATGGGTAACTTACACATCTGTGAAGGCACCATTAATGCTGAAAGGTACATACAGGTTTTGGAGCAACATATGCTGCCATCCAAGCGACGTCTTTTTCATGGACGCCCCAGCTTATTTCAGCAAGACAATGCCAAGCCACATTCTGCACGTGTTACAACAGCGTGGCTTCGTAGCAAAAGAGTGCGGGTCCTCCCCTGGCCTGCCTGCAGTCCAGACCTGTCCCCCATTGAAAATGTGTGGCGCATTATGAAACGTAAAATACGACAACGGAGACCCCGGACTGTTGAACAACTTAAGCTGTACATCAAGCAAGAATGGGGAAGAATTCCACCTGAAAAGCTTCAAAAATTGGTCTCCTCAGTTCCCAAACGTTTACTGAGTGTTGTTAAAAGGAAAGGCGATGTAACACAGTGGTAAATATGTCCCTGTGCCAACTTTTTTGCAATGTGTTGCTGCCATTGAATTCTAAGTTAATGGTTATTTGCAAAACAAAATAAAGTTTCTCCGTTCGAACATTAAATATATTGTCTTTGCATTCTATTCAGTTGAATATGGGTTGAAAAAGATTTGCAAGTCATTGTATTCTGTTTTTATTTGCGATTTGCACAACGTGCCAACTTTTCTGGTTTTGGGCTTGTAAAGGATTTTATCAAGGGTCAGTATTAAGCTGACCTCTTTATCCTTAATTAATTACTTATTCAGATTGAATAGTAATTTCACGGATTCTTTTCTTTTTCCGTTTACCCAATATTTCTGTGATCTTTATGATGGATAAGTAAAACAGAAGCCATAGAGTGACAATGGACACGTTAACATAGTTTGGTATGTCAAAGACACTACCATTTTTTTAAAATAAATCAACTAAATTAACACCATTACACTTGATTGACATGATTTCACTTTCTTGCAATTTAACACGTCAGCACATTTAAATTGCAACACAACAGACATAAATACAGGATGTATACTTAGTCTGTGGCTCAGTCTTAGCTTAAAAATAGTTACCAGCTTAGAAATGGAGATGGAGAAATTTAAGAAGGAGAGGTTAAAGGAGGAAGTTATTTATCTTGAGGGTAACCAGAAATGACACTTTCCATCCGACTTCTGCTAAACCCCAGGTACGTTTGTAAACAGCTCTTTACCTTTTGACGACAGCCCGGTAAGAGGGAAGACCTTGTAGCTTTTCAGATGCATGGGTCCTTGTGGGAACCAGTACCTCTGAGCAGGTTATTCGTTTACCTTCCAACGTCTCCTGGTTTCGCGTTGGTCATCAGAAAATGCGTCAGCTCCTGGCCTCTGGCTCAAAATAACTTATTCCAGGAAGGAATAAACAAAGTTTTGAGCTTACGCTCGTTCGAAGTGGACTCATAACAACATGTTATTAGTCCTTAACTGGATGACGTGTCCTTAGCGTTTGACTGTGAGTTCATCCAACTCTTTGGGACGACCTCACATCTTGAAGTTTTCCCAGCAGACTTCTCAGTTCCAGCAACAGCTTAGAACTTAGTAGAAGATCTGAGAGGAGCGAGACTTGTCTCTTCCCCATTGGTTCAAAAACCAGTCGAGCAGTTCACTTGTTATCACGATTCAAGGTGAAATCCAGAGCAGAGGGAAATTGTTTAGGAAAAGTATCTGAGTGAAGAGACTTTCAGACGCTAGATGAGAGTTTTAGCTGAAACTCAACAAAAACAATTTCTGTGTAAGTCAGTTTGACCTTTTATCTGAACTTTGACACCCTTATATGATCAAGTAACACAGTAATACTCCATATTAAAAGAATAACAGCATATAACATATATCATGAAAATGACAAAAGTTATTCTTTTGATTACATTAGAATAAAATCAAAGATAGAAATAGTCTCTTTTGGTGACTATGTTCTCAGATTACAACTAATGGAATAATTTGTAGTAAATGTCTCGCTTTACTGAGAGGTCAGTAAAGGTCATCACTGGACAGTTCAAAAACCTTAGTTTGACCCTGGGTAGGTCCACTACATCTCCCCCCTTTTGGAAGCCATCGCCAGTCCTTGGGGATGGGGTCCAACACGAAAGGAAACCTTGAACTGTCTCTGATCTTGAAGTAATCCAGCAAGTGGAAAAGAAAAATCAAAAATTATAATCCCATAAAGTTTTTGGAAATTCCATACTGTTCGTAGGTAATCCCATTGCGGTAAGCTTTTAATCCCTTGGAAAACTGAGTCTGTTAACTCTTGGAAAACAAAGTCTGTGATCCTTTGGAAAACAAAGTCTTATAATCCACAGCGGTAATTCCACAGCAGTAATTCCACATCGATTAGAGTTGGTGATTTCATCAGCAACAATTGTTTTTATAATCAGCATGTAGAGGGGATCCCTCGATTGACGCAGAGGAGGCGACCCTTGGATGGAGGTTGAAGACCAAGCGTTGGAGCTGCAGGTCCCCACATCGAAGGTTGTTGGCTGGTTGGTTTCCAGTCAGTGCCACTCTGGTTCTATGTGTCATGCAATTATGTGGTTTTAGGTGGGCTTATGATTGGGATTTTACATTAGGCCCTACCTATATGCACCTGGTATGTAAGCTATCATGGTTTAGATCAGCTACAATTACCAATTAAGGGGTGGATCAATTCTGTAAATTAGATATAGGGATCTATACCTATAGAATTTTGGAGGGCTTCTGTAACGAAGGCCTCTAATTCCAAACTATTCCTCCATTCATTACTTAGTTTAGGTTAAACTAAAATAGAAAAATGAAATATAGTTTGATCTAAATGTCTGTTGTCTTTTAGACGAACGACGTAGGATTTGGTATTCCTAATAAATTTTGAAGTCTATGGCGAGACTCATCAAAATGAATAGATAATCTAGAATAGAAACGATCGAATCGGTTCAATTTAGAAATTGTTAGACCAGTGTAGTTTATGGTACCTTGAGTAGCTTTAAACTACATTGACTCTTTAACGATTGAGATTTAAAGGGGACCACATTTAACTATTTAAAATTTTTATGTTATTTCTGTGTGCTATCTTGACAATATTAATTCATTTTAATACACAAAATAATTCTTAGATAATTAATTATACCCTTTTTAATTCTGCCATTTTTAACTTTCGTTTTGAACGACCGGTTTCTGATACAAGTTCTGAAGTCCACGCCCTTCAAAGATCTGTTTACGCCCTCTGTAACAGCCAGTATCTGTAATGTGTTGTTGTTTTAAAATTAGCTCTTTTTTTATTACTCATTTGACTTACTGTTAGTGTTAACTTAAGATAACTTACCGAAACCCGTCTGAGCGCGCCGCAATTTGCTGCTCCTTTTAGCATTAGACCACCCGAATCCGATGCTAATGTTAGCTTGTTCCTCTTCCGGTGTTCGCCAGCTCCGCTCGTTGCACGCGGAGATTTTGGGAGTTGTCGCTGTTCCAGTCAGGACACACACAAAGTTCACCAAGTGTCTCCCGTAAATTAATCCGTAAGGAGAAGGTCCTCGCTGCTGGGAGTTGCTGCGAGGCAGCAGCGAGGCTGTACAGTTGAAGCTCCGCTCCATCGCGCCAGAAGAGGGTCCCGTTGCCGCAGGTCCCTACGCCGGGGGTCCGCTCGTTTAATTTTTGCCGGCTGCGCGTTGGGAGCGATCGCAAATACAGTACACTAAAAATTGAACTAAAACATAAAAATAACAATTATACTTTATTTATAAAGCCATTTAAAAAAAACACAGCTGCAACAAAGTGCTGTACACATGAAATTAAGAACATATAAACAAAAGATGAGATGAAATCATGAAAAACAACAGTCATGTGTTTAATACAGAAGTGGGTTGAGCCTAACCAGGGGTTGCTAGGTGAGGGGCTGGACTCAGGTTGTGGTGGGTTGTCCTAGCTCGCTTGTGACGTAATATGCGAGAGTATTTCAAAACGAACCGTTTTTATCACAGACAAATAAATCTACTTAGAGTAAATAAACCACTGGGTGCATTTCTTTGGCCTTAGGACTGTTTTTTTATGAAGTACATACCCAAAGTTGAGTAAAAAAAACATTAAAAAGTGAACTTTGCATGTGTGGTCCCCTTTAACAAAACGAACTGCATGTTGGCATAGTTAAATCCATATCATTCATTAACCAATGTTAATACAAAACCTTTTTGGCTGGGAGTGTTCAGAACCAAACAATATCTCAACTAATGACAACAGTAATGACTAAACAACAAGGAAACAACGTTTCACTGCTTCGACACACTCTTGTCGTCAGATTCCAAAATGCAACACACAAGAAAAACAGGTCTCAACTTTATGACCGAGGTCAAATTAAATCTCGTGGATTTAAACGGTTGTTAAGATTAGTTTTTTGTTGTGGGTTTTAGACTTAGCGTTTCTAAGTTCAAGTTGGACAATGCGACTTATAGGGTGGAAAATATGGTAGTTTAAACCTGATTAGTTTATTTACTAACTTGTGTTTGTACGACCTTATTATCCCATGAAGTCGGTGAGTTTGTGAGATCTTTGTCTTTTGTGGAGTCATTGAACGCCTTGTAAGGTTTGATCTGATTTCGATGTACCCATTTAGCAATTGGCTCTTTGCGGCCTTTGCTGATTTTGATTTCGTAGACGACTGAGGACACTTTGTCTGTTATCAGATGAGGTCCAGTCCACCTGGGCATTAGTTTGCGGGCGAGAGTTCCGGTCTCGGACCCTCCTTTCCCGGTTGCTGGGGCGAACGTATAGTACCAGACTCTGTCTCCCACTTGGAGTTCATTGTGAGAGGCCTTCTGGTCATAGTACGCCTTACGTCCTTCAGCGGATCTTTCCAGGTTTTTCTGGGCGAAAGCAAAAGTGTTTCTGAGGTGTACATTCAAATCTTTCATGTATTGTTGTGTAGTGTAGGCTGTCGCCATGGCGGCGTCGCCTGGTTGGTACAACAGGTGTAGAGGGAGAGTCATTTGTCGACCGGTCATCATCTCGAAGGGAGAGATGCCAGTTGATGTGTGTGGAGTGGCTCTTATGGCCATGAGGACCAGAGGGAGTTTCACGTCCCAGTCCTTGTGGTTTGCAGCCACGTAGGGCTGGACGATATGGCCAAAATTTTTATCACGATATAGTTTCTAATTTCGGTCGATAACGATATAATTCGATATCGATATAAACAATATAAAAGCCTAAAAAAAACTATAAACTATACAAATAAATTATTGTTCACCTTGTATTTGTATTTAGCCTCCAAAAAGATGGAAATCACCATCAAATAAACATAAACTTCTCAACCCAATAATTCTCAGTCGGGTCATCTGGACAGTTTATTTTTTATAGAAACGTTTCATCCTCCATCCAGTTTCCATAAAAAAGAAACTGTCCAGATGACCTGACTGAGAATTATTGGATTTGGTACCTGGATTATTGAGCATGAACTTTCTTGCCATAAAATTCTCAACTGTGTCAATACTGTATTATTAGTTTTAACTTTAAACAAGAACTTTAAAATGTACAGTATTGAAATGCATAGTTAATTAAATAAAACTTTTGGGTGTTGTTATTTATAAGAAGCTGACATCTCATGGAAATTACTTAAGAATAAAAAAAAAAAATCAATTGCATTACTGTATAAAGTAAAATAGTTTTTGAATGACAAAGTTTTGAATATATTGTATAAGGTAATGATTGTTCCATATTTAATCTGTTGTATTGAAGTTTGGGGAAAAGCATGTAAAACTATTACAAACCCTGTTTTTATTTTATTAAAAAAAGAGCTATAAGAATTATTAGTAGGAAGTGCTATGGTCACCCAACAAATATTTCATCAGTTTAAATTATTAAAATTTTATGATTTGGTTGAACATAGTATTTTACAAGTCATGTATAAAACTAAAAAAAAATTACCCCCCAAATATTCAATTAAAAATTGTTTAAAGTTATTAAACCCTGAAGGGAATGTAAATGTTTGTAAAACCTCCATTTAGGACTAGTTTGAAGGAGCTGAGTTGTAAATCAGGAAACAGGATTGTGTTGACTTGATATCACCATAAACATTTATAAAACTATTTATATGTTTTAAAAGATGATTAAATCAAAGCTGTTGGGAAGGTGTGTGCAGGTGAAGTGAAGGTTGTTGTTTGTTTGTAGTTATTTTGTATTTTTTAAACAAGGGGCAGATATTATACACTATTTTCGTCTTTCTGCACATTTTCATTCAGTGTTTTTTTTTAAACTTCTGATGAATTTGTTTTATTTTGAAGAAGAAAAAAAAACATGCAGCGCTGCTGCTGGGGCTGTTTGTTTACGTCGTAGTTTCAGGGAAACGTTGGCTCAAACTTTATTGTGCTTCATCTTCTGACTCTCATCATATTATATCAAGTGGAAACTCTTCAGATTAAACAAGTTAGATGTTCCCACCGCTAGTTAGAACGACTCTACGTCACGTTTTGCAAAATAAAGAAACCGAGTAGGAGGACCTCGCTGCAGATGAGACCTGCAGTAAACCGAACCACGTCCACACCGACGAATTAGTCTTTCCTCTCATCAGTGATGTCGTCTGCTTTCTCTTCGCTTGTGAAACTTTGTTCAGTCATATTCTGACGGTCATGAGCACTCGTTTGACTCGTTTTGAAGCGAAAACTTAACGCGCTTTGGAGACTAGCTTAGCTTTTAGCCTGCTACCGCTAACGCCTGCTGCTGGACTGAGCGCTGCGTAACAACGACGTCACCACGCACATTTTGTGTCACAGCTTTTTCTGTCCGGGCGCGTTGTTGAAGCAGCCGCTCCAACCCGAACAGAAACAGAAAAACGTCAATGAAACGTTGTAAAATCCTATCGAAATATCGAAAATATGCTTAAACTTCATATCATCGTTATTGAATAAATGTATATCGCGATATTTATCGTTATTGAATTATCGTCCAGCACTACAGCCACGTATTTCTTCAAAATACTCACCACAGTTCTGTTTGCTCTCTCAACTTGTCCTGAAGCCTGTGGGTGGTAGCCGACATGAAAGTTGGCCTTGACGCCTAGCGTCTTCCACAGTTCTTTCATCACTTCACCTGTGAAGTGTGTACCTTGGTCTGAGTTCACCCTAAGGGGAAGTCCAAACCTTGAGAATATATGATTCATTAACAACATAGCAGTGGTTTGTGCTGTGTCGTTAGGAGCTGGTAGGCATTCTACCCATTTGGTAAATGCACAGGTTACCGTGAGAAAATATTTATTTCCTCTAGAGCTCTTAGTGAGTGGTCCAACCTAGTCGATCTGGAGGTCAGACCATGGGAATGCAATGCCTTTATCTCCTTTGTGTCCTGCGGACGGGAGATCATGGGCATGAACTAACATCACCCCCCTTTGTTCATGGGGAACCACGAACACAGGTGAGGACGTTGGTCCATGAGCGAAAGTTAGGATGCCTTTGATTAGTTTTAGCTGTTTGCGCAGCTGGTAAAGGACTTTAAGGTCTGGATCGGAATCCAGTTTGTCTTTCGACGGAGTGTTTTTGTCTGGATCAGTCAGGTACAGTATCATGGAGTTGATAGCAGGATCCGACTTCTGTAGTTGGATGATGTCTGGGTCAGTCAGTGCGGGTCGTACAGAGACTGCGTTGTCAGCAGGTCTGGCTGCGGCCTGTGCACGTGTGACTGCCATAACCCTGACTGTAGGTTGTATTGACAGAGTCTTGATTAACCAGGAGGGGTCGAAGGACCATAGAGGACCTTCGTCGGCTCCTTCTTTGGCTAAGGAATCTGCAATGTCATTGTAGTGCTTGTCATCGCCTGGGACTCTAGAATGTCCTGGAACTTTCTTCCAGTAGATCTGTAAGTCGTGTGATGTCACCAAGTGATCACACGCTATGAAAAGCTCTTTGTGCTTCACCACCTTCCTGTCGCTTGTTAGGAAACCGTTCTGTTTCCACACAGCGAGGTGACAAGCGAGCATAGTTAGAGTCAGTGCAGATGACTAGCGTCTTGATGGAGCGTTCTACTACCATCTGGAGAGCTATTAGGATTCCCGCAATCTCAGCGTACTGAGAAGTCTGAGATCCTAACTTGTAGCTGAAAGTAATCTGTTCTTGGTCTTGGAGGAGGACCCCTCCAACACCTGCCCTACAGATTTTGTCGCGGAGGAATGAAGATCCATCCACGTACAATGTTGTCATATCTTTGCAGATATTGTCATCAAAGAAGTGGTGATTCGGGTCTTCAGTTACTGGGGGTTTTACCTCAACCGGCGGCTGGGTGGCTGGTACATCTTGTGTACACTTCTGGCAGATTGCCAAGTCCGTCCCCAGATGTGACTTCTTGTTTTGACCATAACGTATGTCTAGGTTAAAACTTTGAAGCGCCATGAGCCACGTTGCAACACGTGAGTTTGTTACCACACCATCTCTGATGCGTTCACTGTTAAGAAAAGTCACTGGCTGGTGTTGCGTTTCCACAATGATTTTCTGTCCACCAATGTAGCTGGAGAAATGTTTAACTGCCCACACTGTGGTCAGTAAAGCCTTCTCACAGTCTGAGAATCTCAACTCGGGGCCTGCCATCGTCTTGCTGGCGTAGGCCACTACACGTTTATCTCTGTCGTGTATTTGGTACAGACCTGCACTTATGCAATGAGCTGAGAAGCCCACTTCCAAGTAAAACTCTTTGTTGTAGTCTGGGTAGACCAAACATGGGGCTGACTTGATCCTGTTTATAAGAGCGTCCATTGCCTGTTGCTGTTTGTCAGTCCAGACAAATGGAACGTCTTTCTTAAGGAGTTCAGTCATTGGTTTTGCAAGGTCTGCATAGTTTTCTATGAATTGGTTCGAGTAGTTACACACGCCCAGAAAACTTTGTAGTTCTTTGAGATTGGTGGGGACTTTGAGATTGTCGAGGCCTTGGGTACGAGTCAACTGTGGTTGTACTCCGTCTGGACCTACGAGTAGGCCAACGTAGTCCACCTTGGTTCTGCACCATTGGCATTTTGACAGTGATATCTTAGCACCAGCAGTTGTTAGTTGATTCAGAACGTGGTCGATCTCAGCCAAATGTGAGTCCAGTGTTGGCTGCCCACCAGAACTACCAAAGCTTTTGTCATTTGACATTCTACCTAGACTTCCCATGGTAGTTTGTCATTTGACATACTAACTATACTTCCCATGGGTTTGTCAAATGACAACTTGAATTAGCATTTTTGCAGCCATTGGTATGTATATGAGGCCATTCTGTTGGCGTGGAGGATGCCTTGGGGGCATTTTGTATCAAACTAGCTAATTAGGTGAGGTGGCCATTTTGAATAAAACAAGCTCATTAGGTGAGGCGGCCATTTTGAATAAAACAAGCTCATTAGGTAAGGCGGCCATTTTGAATCAAACAAGCTCATTAGGTGAGGCGGCCATTTTGAATCAAACAAGCTCATTAGGTGAGGTGGCCAATTTGAATCAAACATACTCATAAGGTGAGGCGGCCATTTTTAATCAAACAAGCTCATTAGGTGAGGCGGCCATTTTGAATCAAATAAGCTCATTAGGTGAGGTGGCCAATTTGAATCAAACATTTTGAATCAAACATACTCATTAGGTGAGGTGGCCATTTTGAATAAAACAAGCTCATTAGGTCAGGCGGCCATTTTGAATCAAACATAGTCATTAGGTGAGGCGGCCATTTTGAATCAAACAAGCTCATTAGGTGAGGCGGCCATTTTGAATAAAACAAGATCATTAGGTGAGGTGGCCAATTTGAATCAAACATACTCAAAAGGTGAGGCGGCCATTTTGAATCAAACAAGCTCATTAGGTGAGGTGGCCAATTTGAATCGAACATACTCATAAGGTGAGGTGGCCATTTTTAATCAAACAAGCTCATTAGGTGAGGCGGCCATTTTGAATCAAATAAGCTCATTAGGTAAGGTGGCCAATTTGAATCAAACATACTCATTAGGTGAGGTGGCCATTTTGAATAAAACAAGCTCATTAGGTGAGGCGGCCATTTTGAATAAAACAAGCTCATTAGGTGAGGCGGCCATTTTGAATAAAACAAGCTCATTAGGTCAGGCGGCCATTTTGAATCAAACATGGTCATTAGGTGAGGCGGCTATTTTGAATCAAACAAGCTCATTAGGTGAGGCGGCCATTTTGAATAAAACAAGATCATTAGGTGAGGTNACAGCTAACAGTTTGTAAATGTCCACCTAGTATTACTTTCTGTAAGTTTGATCAAAATATGTCCTGTGGTTTCGTAGTTCATACCTCCAGAGCAGGAGGCCGGGCTGCGACAGAGTGAGTCCGACCAGAGGAGGCTTCAGTTGGACACATGAGGTGGGAACGGTCGGTGGACCCTAGCAGCCGAAGGTGGTACTGCACCATTTTTGCCAAAATGAAAAACGGTCATATCTGAGCCAAAAATTGGTCTAAAAATATGGGGGAAAATCCATAAACATGTTGCACCTCTCTAAAAGTCGCAGGGCATGCAAATTAGGCAAAAATATGTGGCTTTATAGAGCGGAAAATACGGTAAGCTGCGACGCAACAATTATGTTTAAGTTTAGTTAGAAAACATTTAGGCCCAACACAGTCCAGTAGTTTGTACCTTTAAAGCCCGAAATATAAAATAACAAAAAGGGACATGTTTTAAGGTGAAGTCAGAAACTCACAATTAAAGCTGAAAAGTTAACAGGTGCTTATTTTATTCACGCAGCAACAACAAAAAGCAAAAGTTTTCCTAAAAATGTGTTTTAGCAGACATGAACTAAACTGACACAAATTATTAGATTTTGTTTAACTTTATTTGAACGTATTCTTGGTGTCAGGTGATGAAAATGATGATCTCTTGTAGCAGGTTCAAATGTTGAGTAAATGATTTGAATTCGTTCAACAGGTTCGAGGTGGTTGGTTACGGCTGCTCCACCTGCGTCGGCAACACGGCGCCGTTACCTGAAGCTGTGGTCGATGCCATTAAACAGGTGACAACCTCCCTGACGTCTCATGAAACCTGTTTCTGTTCCTCTGGACCAGAAGACCCCGTCCAGCCCGGTCAGACACTGACGACGCTCTGTGTTTCAGGGCGACCTGGTGGCGTGCGGCGTTCTGTCCGGTAACAGGCACTTTGAAGGCCGCCTGTGTGACTGTGTGCGCGCCAACTACCTCGCCTCCCCGCCCCTGGTGGTTGCCTATGCGATTGCAGGGACTGTGGGAATGGACTTTGAGAAGGAGCCTCTGGGTAAATAAGACGCCTCCAGAATCTCTTAATGTGTTTAGTCTGAAAGCTGCAGCTCATTAAAGGATTTCAGGATTCAAGCAGATTACAGTCAGTGAGCAGGGAGTGACTCAGTGTTTGTGGAGGCCACAACACAAGATGAACCTCAAAAAGACACGGTTTCATCTTTTCTAGTGTTTTTATAAAACTACTGAAATTTACCTTTTAGTTAAAGTGTTTGGAATCTATTGAATCTTTAAATCTTCACGTCTTGTTTTTTTTTTTTTTATACATACAATACTCTTTCAATATTAAACTAGATGATGCTCATTTGATGTTTTTTAATGCCTAAATTTCCCTCGGATGTTTGAACAGGTGTAACGTCAGAAGGCAGGGAGGTGTACCTTCGTGATATCTGGCCGTCCAGAGAGGAGGTCCAGCAGACCGAGGAGGACGCGGTCATCTCCTCCATCTTTAAGGACCTCCGGGGAAGGATGGAGGTCAGGACACGAGACTGAGCACAGACATTTATAGTTCTGTCAAACAAAGTAAAACATCTGTCCATTATCTTTTACTCACTTCTTCCATCTTGGGTCATGAGGGTCACTGGTGCCCATGTCCACCAGTCACTGTATGAGAGGCGGGGACACCCTGGACAGGTCTCAGTCCATCACAGGGACACACAGAGACAAACAACCATTCGCTCTCTTTCTCATCTAGAGACAATTTAGAGTTACCAGTCAGCCTAACATACATGTTTTTGGTCTGTGGGAGGAAACCGGAGTACCCGGAGAAAACCCACGAATGCACGGAGAGAACATGCAAACTGCACCCAGAAAGGCCCCCGGGCTGGGATTAGTTCCGACAACCTTCTCACCGATAAGCAACAGCTCTACCAACTGATCCACCATACTGCAAAAAGTTAAACTATGTAAAATAAATTAGTATCTTACCTGTTGCAGGCAACAGCAGACTCTTTGAACAACCTGTTAAGAGAAATACCGTAGTTTGCTTCCAGCGTAACTGACGAGCTAATGGCTAGTCCAAGCGCAATCTGCACTATTCTGCAGTTTTAAAACAAATCTTAACTCAGAAACTGTTTTGAGGCTGTTTGATAAAAATCACATTAATGTCAGTTTCACATTATGTGATCATTTATGGGGAATTCAAGATAGCAGCTAGCTGTAGCACTTCTTGGGCATCTAGGGGCCACGTCCCGTAGGAATATTATTAAAAAAAATCTGAAATTAACAGATAAATTAGTGTACGGTACTTTATTATTTATATCTTACTTGTAACATACAAAGCTCTAAACAGTCTAGCTCCATCTTATATTACAAATCTTATTATTCCATATTTTCCTAACAGAGCACTTGAGGAACTCCATGACTAACTTTGGTGTAAGAAGAAGATTCATTATTTACATTTACAAACTGGAATTTATCAAATAAATATTATTTAAACCAATCTAGAGCCATTCCTGTAATTCCAACATCATATTCAAGTCTCTGTAGTAGAATATTATGATCAAATGCAGCACTCTGTAATTCCAACATCATATTCAAGTCTCTGTAGTAGAATATTATGATCAAATGCAGCACTGAGTTCTAACAGGACCAGTGGAGACACCTGTCCATTGTCAGAGGCCATGAGAATATCATTAACTTTCACCAGTGCAGGTTCAGTGCTGTGGTGAGCTCCAAACCCTGACTGAAACTCTTCGGACAGATTATTTATTTGCAGACGATCACGTAACTGACCAGCAACTATTTTCTCTAGAATTTTTGGGAGGAATTTATTCTCATCTATTAAATATGAATAATATGAAGTTCTAGCTTTACGGAGCGCTTTTTTAGAAGTTAAGTAAAATTCTTCAGCGTTAGTGGAGCGCCATTTTCCTTCCAGTTTTCTAGATGCCTGTATTAAAGTATGTAACTCAGAATTGAACCAAGGAGCTGACCTCCTCTGATTGATTATTTTTAGAGGTGAAAGTTAATCATTTATGAAGGCGTCTGCAGCAGGTAATATGTCATATTTTAATAGATTTTACACGTAAAGCCACTTCACAACGGCAGAATGATCCCTCTAAACGCACGCTTTGTTCCCATTTTGTTTTTCTGAACAAGATGTGTTTCATTTCAGAAAGGGAACAATTTCTGGAACAATCTCGAATGTCCGGACTCCATCGTTTTCCCGTGGGACCTCAAGTCTACATACATCCGCTCGCCGCCGTTCTTCAGCAAACTGGTGAATCTTATTTAACTATACTGTACTGGTGAAACTGGTGAAACTGATTTGTTGGCTTCACACCGTTTTCTGTTTGTCAACTAACACGGTTGTTGTTGTCCTCTCAGAGTAAAGACGTCCCCGCTCCTCAGTCCATAGAAAACGCTCACGTCCTGCTCTTCCTGGGGGACAAAGTGACCACAGACCATATCTCACCAGCAGGCAGCATCGCCAGGATCAGCGCCGCCGCCAAGTACCTGCAGAGCAAACGGTCAGACTCCAGCTTCAGATGAAATCCACTCTGACAGCGGATCACAGTAGATCAGAACCGTTTGAGATCAATCTGCGTCTCACTTTGAACGTTCCGCCCCAGGCTGACGCCGCGGGAGTTTAACTCGTACGGCGCTCGCAGAGGCAACGACGCAGTGATGACCAGAGGAACGTTTGCCAGCATCAAGCTGCAGAACCGATTAATCGGCAAACCGGGCCCGAAGACTTTGCACATTCCTTCAGGCCAGACCGTGAGTGGAATCTGAAGAGTGTTTGTGGGAGTCTGACATAAACCTGCTTGTCTAAAGAGTACCTTTCCTGACCCTGTCTGTCTGCCTGTCTGTCTGTCTTTGTCTGTCTGTCTGTCTTTGTCTGTCTGTCTGTCTTTGTCTGTCTGTCTGTCTTTGTCTGTCTGTCTGTCTGTCTGTCTGTCTGTCTGTCTGTCCAGCTGGACGTGTTTGAGGCGGCTGATCGTTATCAGAGAGACGGCGTCCCCCTCATCATCCTCGCCGGTAAAGACTACGGCTCTGGAAACTCCCGGGACTGGGTGGCAAAAGGACCGTACCTGCTGGTAAACAAACATCTCCCTCTGGTCACACGACAAGATGGACGTTTTATCAGAGCGGAGCTTTTTCTCTCAGAAAACAAGCACGTTTGTGATTTCTGACTCGGCGTCCTCCGTTCTTTTGTTTTTAGTTTGCTTGTTTTGTTGAAGTCTACTTTGTTTTTGTTGGTCATGCATCAAAGCAGCTTATTACCGTTTTACGGGTTATTTTATTTTTTGTGTATAACTTGTAATTTTCAAAATATTTAATTTAATTGAAAACTAGTTTTCTCATAAAAAGCCATTCAGTTCCCTCAGAAGCGTTGTTCTCATCGAAATCTCCATGAACATACGGCTCTCTTCTTTTAGTTTTAGCTACTGTTCAGCTGTTTTCAGCCAGATTTTTGACGCTTTTACCTTTTGGTAGCATTCTGCTTCTTTTAGCTTTACCTTTTAATGTTATAGCGGAGCGCTGTGTTCGTATTGCACAAGGTTTAGAGTCTGAGCTGCTAATCTCCGCTCCCCGTCCGGAAACGACAACGGTCAAACTTCCATTTTAGTTCATGGCTGAAACTCAGAGTAACAAAGGTTCCTTATGAAAACTGGGTCAACACATCAGAATCCAAGATGGCCACCACCATATTTATACTGTATATTTGTGTAAACTGTCATTTGAGGAAACTTTTTTCTAGTTTTTATACAATTAAAGTTTCCTCATGTGAATGATGTATGGTGGCCACCACAGGTCATGCCCTGCCTTCGACATGGCGCCTGGCGGTGGATAAAATGTCTCCCTCCATTCTTCAGTATCTGTTAAACATAAAGCTGTTCTTCTGCACGGGCTGAAGGTCCATCTGAAGCAGCAGAATCGGCTCATCGTTGTAGCTGCGTGATGAAAATCTCATCATTTTATTCTCAGAGCAGCGGCACGAGGCCCGGGCCGAACCTGTTCTTACCGGTGTACGCACCAAGTGCCGTGTGATTGGTCAGAAGTTTGTGGGCCTGCTCATTAGAGCTGGGCGGTGTATCTCGATAGTTTAAAAATATCTATATAAAAAATTTTTTGCGATATAAGTTGAGACTATCTCGATATAAAACAATGTACAGGTACCCTGATGCATGCTCAATAGTCCTTAGCAGCTAACAAGACGGCTAACGTTTCAGCCGTCTTGTTTCACAGCTGAGACGGGGCAGTGTCTTTAGTGATATGATAAACTGCTGATTTATTAATGTTGCCACCTCTCACCTTTACCCATAAAGCTAAATGAGGCTAAATGAGCTCTGACCCGTGGTTTATTTTTATTATTGGTAAACAAGAAAACATTGACAAAACTCACATGTCAAATTCAAACATTATACAATACAAGAATCACAACTCCTAATGTCTACAATTCACCTTCATTGCAAAGGCTCAAGAAAAGACTAGACAATTCTTGAAAATAACTAACTGAAATAATGAAAAAAGATAGGAATAAAAAAAAAAAGACATAAACGATAAAAGAATAAAAGACAAGTTAGGGGGTTAGAAACTAAAATACTTCCATTAACTCATATAGTTTTACTGCATTTAAATTCTGCATCTTTTTTAGACAACTTTAAAAAATATATATATATAATTTTTGAGAGCATTGGTAGAGAGTGAGCATTTTGCTTATCGGCATTTATGGATATACAGGTAGTCCCCGACTTACGAGCGCTCTAACTTACGAGGTTCCGGACTTACGAGCTGGCGAATTTTTGGAAAAAACGCAAAAAATACTGAGTTTTTCTGTGTTTTTTCACCACAGTTCGTTAGCTAAACATGTGGACACACGTTTCCGATCATTTTTATGCACTCATAAGCAGTTTTTCGATGAAAAACGAGTGTTTGTAGTCGCGCTAGCAAAACCGTTCCAACTTACGAGCGAAATTCCGGACTTACGAGACACGTGGCGGCCGTTCCAAATTACGAGATTTCCGTGTTACGAGCGCCTCGTTGTAACGGAACTCGCTCGTAAGTCGGGGACTACCTGTAGTATTTTGTTACAATACTGTAATCAGAATATTGACAAAAAATTCTAGATTTTTATCTTTAATGGATAAACCAAATTGAATATTTTCTAAGGAAACAAAATCCAAGTTTATTCCTTTAACAGACAGAAAGTTACGAAGTTGTTCCCATAAGTTTAATACTTCTTTACATTCATAAAACAAATGTTTAGTTGTCTGACCCGTGGTTTGTTTCAAGGAAGCAGGCTGAAAAACACTCATCTCAACAAGTACCGGTGCAAACATTCACTGTTCAGACCCCCGAGCGACGGGGACATGAACGTTGACGGAGTTGTTGTTTTTCAGGGGGTGCGCGCCGTCATCGCCGAGAGCTTCGAGAAACTCCACAAGAGCCAGCTGGTCGGGATGGGCATCATGCCGCTGCAGTTCCTCCCGGGCCAGAACGCCAACTCCCTGGAGCTCAGCGGGAAGGAGAGGTTCAGCGTCGTCGTTCCGGAGCAGCTGAGTCCGAGGCAGCAGCTCACCGTCAAGGTACCAAAACTTCTCCGGCGTTTTGAATCCAGCAGCGCGGGGTTAATAACTGTTGTGTGTCCTGCAGACCAGCAGAGGAGCGGCGTTTGGCGTCGTGGCGCTCTTCGACACCGACGTGGACCTCATCTGTTTCCAACACGGAGGCCTTCTGAGGTGCGTGGCTCGGGCCGAGCTCCACGCCGGCCTGCCGTCGGGATCGGACCGCACCCGGAGCTCGCCGTGTCCATGAAGCCGCCGCCGCCGCCGTCTTTTCACGTCCACACACAAACGCTACAGGAAGCTCCTCCTCGCTCGTCCCTCCCAGTCTGTTCGTCAGACGTTTGAAGCAAACGTGAGCGGCCGCCGATCACCTGCTCCTCCTCCTCACAGGTGCGTCGACTCAAACCCCAGGAGACCGGATCCAGAAGCAACTCTCAAACTCTGAGCGACGAGTTTCATTCCCGGAGAGCCCGGCGGTTTCTTTTGTCCTCGCAGGAAGACGAGTCCTCATTTTGTTTTAGCAAAAAGAACGACCTGCTTTGAAAGACGCAGACGGTGCGAGTTCCAGCGGCGCGGTGAAGTGCCGCCTTTCTTCACGCCTTTTCACAACTCTGCAGAACCGTCGGTACATGTTTCTGCTCAGAGTGCGATGGTAATGTTTCCTTTCATGTGGCCTTGTGTCGAGACGTTTCAGAACGCCTCCTTCCTGTTCAGCTGAACCAGCGTCAAACAAAACCACAAACTCTCCGACTGCGTCTTCTTGCCTCGTTTGAACAACGGAGTCGTTTTCCAAAGTTCTTGTAATTTTTTAAACCTGTTTTTATTTTGCACCGTGCAGGCTGAGTTGTAATCACTGTTTGATGTCACCGAACGACGTCGGCAACAAACACGACTTTTTGAACCATCTGTCGTCGTGAGGAATGATTTTATTTTCAGTTTGAAGTGAAGAGGAGCCGGTTCTGCCTGTAGGCCGGCTTCACGTTCCGACCGGGCTTGTCGTGTCACAGCGAGCTTTACTCAAGTGTTGCTGATAAGTTATTAAAGAAAAGCGTTGGTGTCATAAAGTTCTGTTGCGTTATGAAAATGCCTCTCTGTTACGTCACACTACAGGATGTTGTGGATCATCAGCCGTCCTCTGTTTCAGCTGCAGCAGGTCGTTTTGTTCATGCCAGGATGGGAGGAGCCGAGTGAATCATTTTTAATAAACAACGTCAAGCTGGCGTGTTTGTAGGCGGAGCTTTGTCAAATCCACGTAACGCTTGCTCTGCGTTTATTGCTGCCGGTTCTGTTCACGTCTCGAGCCCTGGTTCTGAAGAAGTTTGGACGTTGTGTAAAACGTGAATAAAAACTGAATGCAGTGATTTGCAAATCTAAACCCACATTTTATTCATTAAGTTTGTTTAAAATCAGAAACCGAACACGTTTTTTGGAAGAAAAGGAAGTAGATTAAGAGTTTGATGGCAGCCAGCGACGCGTCTCAAAGGTTGTTTCAAAATGTTTGATTTATTTTGGAGGGAAATGTTCAGTTCTTGTTTGACGTCCTGCGTCGTCCCTGTTCAGCAGCTGGAGCCACGATGTTGTAACGGATGCAGTTAGTGGTTTAACAACGTCTTGCTGAAATGTGCAAGGCCTTCCCTGATTAAAAAAAAAAAGATATCTGCTGTAAAAACTTGTTTATACTTTTCTGCCCAAAGTGCTTTAGGTCAGAGCTATTCAACCAAACTGCTCAGGGGCCGGACGTCCATCAGCTGTTGTCATGAAGTTTGTTTTACGGGTTAAAATCTAGTTTTATTTAAAAACAAACCGGTTGGTGGGCCAAAGTGCGCTCACACATGGGCCTGAGTTGGCCCCCGGGCCACAAGTTGCTCTGCGCACTAATGCACCCCCATACCATCAGAGAGGCAGACCTTTGAACCGCAGGCTGGATGATCCCTCTTTAGTGCAGACGATGTCATCAGCGGCGTCTAACATGATTCTGGTCCCTCTGACCTCAGAGCAGTTTAAGTGAGACTTGGCCCAGAGACGACAAACTTTCTGAAGATGTTCACCTGCTGCTGCTTTTTTGCATGATAGAGCTTTAAGCAGCATTTGTGTGTGTGGTGCAGTGAACTGTGCAGAATGACTTCTTCCTGAGCCCATGCAGTGATGTCTGGAGCAGAAGCAGACCTGTTTTTAAGAGCACGAGAGTCTAATGTTGACGGACGTCTCCAGATTCTTGAAATCTTTAGATTTTATAAACTAGGTCCTCAGAAAAGAGCGGATCGTCCTCTCTGAGCTGGGAGTGACGTTCTGCCTCAAGCGGAGGAGTTCAAGCATCTCTGGGTTTTATCCACCAGCGAGGAAAGAATGGAGCGTGAGATCGACAGACGGATTGGTGCAGCGTCTGCAGTATTGTGGACTCTGTATCGGTCCGTTGTGGTGAAGAGGGAGCTGAGCTGTAAGACAAAGCTCTCAGTTCAGCAGTCGGTCTACGTTCCTCACCTCTGGTCATGAACTCTGGTAGAGACAGAAAGAAAGATCGTGGAGACAGGAGGTTGAAATGAGTTTCCTCTGCAGCTGGACTCTCCCTCAGAGACAAAATGAGAAGTTCAGTTATCAGGAGAGACTCAGAGAAGAACCACTGCTTCTCCACGTCAAGAGGAGCCAGTTGAGGTGCTTCATGCATCTGGTCAGGATGCTTCCTGGACCCCCACCACCACCACCACCCGTTTTCTCTGGAATGCCCAACTGGGAGAACCCGGGGAAGACCCAGGGCATGCAGAAAGGACTCTCAACTGGTCTGGAAACCAGAAAACAGAAGAGCTGGAAGAGGCTGTGGAGAGAGATGTCTGGACCTCTGCTCAGGATGGATGGACTGGAGTGATGGATGTGTTGGATGATTACTCAGAAGTTTTTCCTTGTTTTCACACAGTATTTTTTGCAGACCAGTGAACCTCGGCCCATTTTTACTTCCATTTCCTCTAAAATGCTCTCTGTGTACTCGGGCCTTTCACTGACGGGTTGCCATGTAACTTCCTTCGGGCCTTTCACTGACAGGTTGCCAGGTAACTTCCTTTGTGGCTAAATGCTGGTGAAGATTCTCAGTCGTCCAGGACATGATAAAATCAGAACAAGCGCTCAATACAAAAACAACTGGACTTTATTTGTTGCAGAAAACGGTATGGGGATGCATTAGTGCGTTTTCTGCAACAAATAAAGTCCAGTTGTTTTTGTATTGAGCGTTTGTTCTGATTTGAGGCTAAATGTTCCTCCAGTTTCTTATTTGTACAACTTGCAGCGTGTTCCTGACGTCAAATTAAAACATTTTTTTCCAAAGAGAATGGTAAAACTTTTGTTTAAACATTTAACTTGTAACATTTCATATTGTGAATAAAATGTGGATTTTATTCATTTTTCATTTACATTTTAAATAACATCCTAAGTTTGATTTTGGAATTGGGGTTTGGAGAAAATCATTTGAATTCATCTTGATGAAAACATTAGACAGAAGATGCTTCCAGTTTATTTAAGTCTTGTGCCATGATGAACACGATTTTGTTTACAAAACAAACAATGTTGTTTATTTCTCAAAGATTGTTTATTCGGACCGGTTTCTCATTGGGTTGAAGGGATTCTGAACTTTGTGGACTTCACAGCTTGTTTTAAGACGATTCTGCAGCTCTTCTAGTTGTTGAGCTTTGACCACACT
>JBBPBX010007315.1:12515-38969 GCA_038048925.1 Garcialebias charrua | reverse complement strand
CACACACACACACACACACACGTTGTAATAAACCTTCATGAATTACTCCACACAAAAAAAGATGTGCGTTATTTTTGTGCTCTTTGAAGCTCTTCAGAAACCACATCATGAGCTCAACCTGTAACACCCAGCACCACCAAACAAGAGACATCATGAAGACCAAGGAACTCTCCACACATGCCAGAGACTAAGTTGTGGAAAAAAAAAAACAGGGTTGGAGTAAAAGAATATCCAGGCATGGGGCAACTGAAGGTCTGAGGTGCAAAAGTGGGCCCTGAACAAGCTCCATCTGGCCCCTGATATCAATAATAAAAAAATAAAGCTTGGATAAAATACCAGCAATTTATCAACAAGACTTAAGGAAATTTAAACGTGTAATATATTGTGACAAGTCAGTTTACAGAACACGTCTCATATTCCTGAAGGATATTGAAAATACATGTTTTACAAACCAGATTCCAAAAAAGTTGGGACACTAAACAAATTGTGAATAAAAACTGAATGCAGTGATGCGGAGATGGCAAATGTCAATATTTTATTCATAATATACATAGATGACAGATCAAAAGTTTCATCTGCGTAAATGTAACATTTTAAAGGAAAAATATCTTGATTCAAAATTTCAGTGTCAAATCAAAAAATCCCCCAAAAGTTGGGACAAGTAGCAATAAGTGGCTGGAAAAAGGAAATTGAGCATATAACAAACAGCTGGAAGACCAATTAACACTAATTAGGTCAATTGACAACATGATTGGGTATAAAAAGAGCTTCTCAGAGTGTCAGTGTCTCTCAGAAGCCAAGATGGTAAGAGGATCACCAATTCCACCATTGTTGCACAGAAAGATAGTGCAGCAATACCAGAATGGTGTTACCCAGCGTAAAATAGCAAAGACTTTTAAGTTATCATCATCAACCGTGCATAACATCATCAAAAGATTCAGAGAATCTGGAACAATCACTGTGCGTAAGGGTCAAGGCCGTAAAACTCTACTGGATGCTCGTGATCTCCGGGCCCTTAAACGTCACTGCACCTCAAACAGGAATGCCACTGTCAAGGAAATAACAGAATGGGCTCAGGAATACTTCCAGAAAGCATTGTCAGTGAACACAATCCACTGTGCCATCCGCCGTTGCCAGCTGAAACTCTACAGTGCAAAGAGGAAGCCATTTCTAAGCAAGCTCCACAAGCTCAGACGTTTGCACTGGGCCAGGGGTCATTTAAAATGGAGTGTGGCAAAATGGAAGACTGTTCTGTGTCAGATGAGTCACGATTTGAAGTTCTTTATGGAACACTGGGACGCCATGTCATCCGGACCAGAGAGGACAAGGATAGCCCAAGTTGTTATCAACGCTCCGTTCAGAAGCCTGCATCACTGATGGTATGGGGTTGCATGAGCGCTTGTGGCATGGGCAGCTTGCATGTCTGGAAAGGCACCATTAATGCAGAGAACTATGTTCAGGTTCTAGAACAACATATGCTCCATCTAGACGTCATCTCTTTCAGGGAAGACCCTGCATTTTTCAACAAGATAATGCCAGACCACATTCTGCAGCAATCACAACATCATGGCTACGTAGGAGAAGGATCCGGTACTGAAATGTCCAGCCTGCAGTCCAGATCTTTCACCTATAGAGAACATTTGGTGCATCATAAAGAGGAAGGTGCGACAAAGAAGGCCCAAGACGATTGAACAGTTAGAGGCCTGTATTAGACATGAATGTAGAGCATTCCTATTTCTAAACTTGAGAAACTGGTCTCCTCTGTCCCCAGACGTCTGTTGAGTGTTGTAAGAAGAAGGGGGGATGCCACACAGTGGTAAAAATGGACTTGTCCCAACTTTTTTGGGATTTGTTGACGCCATGAAATTTTGAAACATATTTTTCCCTTAAAATGATACATTCTCTCAGTTTAAACTTTTGATCTGTGATTTGTGTTCTATTCTGAATAAAATATTATGGTAAATGGAGCTTATTTATATAGCGCTTTCCAGCCCCGTGAGGAGCCCCAAAGTGCTTTACAATACCAACCATCCACTCATTCATACACCGGTAGCGGCGACTGCCATGCAAAGCACCTTCCAGTCCGGGAGCAACTCGGGGTTTAGTGTCTTGCCCAGGGAAACAACACTGTGTGGGGAACCGGGATTCGAACCTCCAACCTTCCGATCGGGGGACGGCTGCCATTACCACTACGCCACGGCCGCCCCATGTTTAGATGTTGGCACCTCCACATCATTGCATTCAGTTTTTATTCACAATTTGTTTAGTGTCCCAACTTTTTTGGAATCCGGTTTGTATAAACGCACGGTAACAAGGTCTTCGTCATGAACAAAATTTATTTTCCGGTCCTCTCTGCTCCCGTTGATCGCTTTAAATGTCTTAATGTGGCCGTTTGGAAAATAAGTTTCCCACGTCTGGTCTAAACCCTGAATGTCCTAAGGAGCTTTATTAACGTGGAAATGGAAAATTGATGTCACCGCAGCAAACTTGAAGAGTCGTCCATCGAAACTGTCGGGCGAGGAGGGTTGAGACACATTGCTGAGCACCTCCTGCAGAGGAGGATGTGTCTGGAGAGGTCTGGTCAGATGGGACGTCTGACACGTATACCACCCCCCCACTGTGAAGCACGGTGGTGGCAGCATCATGCTGTGGGGCTGGTTGTCTTCAGCAGACAGACACTGGTCAGAGTAAAGCTGGATCAAATGGAGAACTTCTTGAAGGAAACGTGTCTGAAGGGGAGAAGGAAGTAGTTTATGTAAAACAGAGGAACCGTCTTCAGAGGAGGTCTCAGAAACTTGATACACCTGATACCCAGTCAGGAACTTCATGTGACCAGATCGGCTCCTCTGTGAGACCAACACACTTCACAATCCACAGTGAGGATCAGCATATGCATCTAGCTGACCTCGGCTTTATTACTTGAACCACACGCCGTTTGGAGAAGCTCCTTGGATGAGAAGCAAAAGATCTTCTGTTAGAAACTGATGTCCAGGTCTTTTTGTCTCGTGTCCTGAGACTCTTCACCAGTCCAGATAAAGCCTGGACCATGATCCAGTTTAGTCTCTGGTTCCATCTGAAGCTGGACCGTCCAACCTGAAGGAGATGCTGCAGCTCGAACAGACAAAACTCTTGAAGACACTTCAGGTCCAGGAGTTCTCAGAGCCGAGGTCGTTGAGGCGTGAAGGACGAACACGATAAATAATAAACTGCTTTGTGGATCTCCCGGGTCAGGACATCCAGTACGGACTGGTTTCAAATCACAAACAAGAAGCTGATTAACCAGTCACAGCAAACAGACATTAAACTAATAAAGTTCAGCCAGGACTCGTAGACAAGTCCTCGACAGGAAATATGCTGAGTAACATTTTATGAAGATCACAAAATCGTATTAGGTTTAATCAAAAAGATGAAGTTTTTGGGTGTACCGGTCAAGGAAACGGCACATAAATTCTGTAAAAACTTAGATAACTTAGATATCTAGATCGACTTATTAAATGATAAAGCTCTGTATCTGCTCTATAATACAATTATAGTTCCACATTTAATTTATTGTGTTGATGTTTGGGGAAAGCGTGTAAAACTATAACAAGCCTATTTTTTTTACTGTAATCCATCAAGTACATTATTTTACCAACTGAAATTACTGAAGTTTTATGATTTGGTGGACTATAATATTTTGTTAGTTATGTTTAAAGCTCAGAACTACACACTACCTTCAAACATTCAAATGCATTTTGTAAAAAGGAAAAGTCGCTACAATCTCAAGGGAACTGAGACATTTTTATAAAACCACAGTACAGAACTAGTTTAAAGGGTCGGTCTACTTTAATACAGGGAATAGGTCTGTGGAATAGTTTGGAAAATGATGTAAAAAAGTAAAGTCAATGCCTATATTTAAGAAAACGATTAAGACCAAATTGTTGAAAAGATACATATAAATTAGTCTAATATGAAATGTACCAATACTAGAAACGGAAAATTGTGATGAGTTGTTCATTTCGTTATGTTATTTATAGATGATTATTGTTTGAATTGATTTGTTTTAAAGAAGGGGCAGATATAAGATTTTTTTTCTGCTACCTTTCATTTTGTTTTTCATGTGATCTGTAAGTTTTTTTTTTTCATTACAGATTTAAAATACAAAAGACTTTCGTTCAGGGACTGCTCGACGCTTTAAAGCAAAATCCTCAGATTGAGAAATAAAAAAAGACCAGTCGGAGTAAACGTTGATTTATTTTAAAGAAATCTCTGGGACAGTGTGTGACAAGTCACACGCCGTGCAGCAGGACCGTTTAATGATTAGCCGGGTCAGAACTGTGTCCAAAAGATAAAGCGAGTCTCAACAAAACGTTGAGCGCAGCAGATTTTAGTTTTCCTGTTTGGAACTGGACCTTGAAGCTGGCGTTCTTATCTCCACTTCCTGTTTGACATCACGTGTCCAGCAGATCCGACTGGATCCCGTCTCGGTGAAACTAAACTGATCCCGACTCAGAAGTTGTTTGAGTTATTACATCACTAAAACTGGAGTAAAAAAAAAAAAAGAAGGTCAAACTTCTGCTTCCTGTTCTGTGAACGGAAAGTTCATCTCTGATGATGAAACGTTTCCTGATGAAGAAAAAAAAAAACTTCCAGAGGAAACTGAAGCGACGTTACGACAGCAGATCTGTAAGAAACCTTAGAGGATGAAAAACGATGACTAAGCGACGAAACGTGGAAGAGATGTGGAGCAGAGAACGTGCAGCAGCTCGACGTGCACACGCCTGCAACACTTTGGCACCGGGGCGAACAGACTGTGACCTGCAGGCGAAGTGCGCCTTCGCCTGTTTGAGGCGTCGCCCACGATCCTTCCAGCCCTCGAACGTGTCTCGACAGCCTGAAGTTCGCAGGTCTGATCCCAGAACCGACCTGCTGACACGTGAAGCTGCTGATCAGCGGTGGAAGAAAACCACTTTACAGATGTTCAGCTGGTGTCTGCAGAGGGGCTCGCCTCCCCGCTCCACCTTCGACGACCTCCGTGAGGAGAAACAAACGCTGGAACACATCGATCAGCTGCAGGAAGTGCTCAAACATTTTTAATCCCTTTTTAAACACAAAAACAAAAACGTGAGAATCTTGGCCACCTTCTTCATGTGGGCCCACAGAAACATCAGCTGAAGGAACAGCCTTTAAACGACAAACAGCCAAAGGAGGAGACCCTCGCAGCCGAGAGTTTGTCGGAAATGAAAGGAATCATTCTTTTTTTTTATAAGTCCATCTTCTGCTCTCATAAGAAAATATTTGTGGAAGGTTAAATGGAAATATACAATAGAATATAGATTTATAGTTTAAGTTGATTTAAAAAAAAAAAAAGAGTTTGATTGTCTCTCCCTTTTCAACGCACAGATTGTTGTTGGTTTAAAGGCAGAAGAGGTAAAGTGGATCAGAAGAAGGCAGCGTGTTTGTCGTCCGAGGATCAGGCGATGGCTTTAGCTTCAGGCAGGAACGCCTCCCAGTACTTCATCAGCTGCAGACAAACAGGACCGGATCAGCTTCAGGGTTACGACACATCAGAACCCACAAGAAGGAAAACTAACTACAGTATTTATTTCTTCTTCAGCTGCACCTTTACCCAACAGCGATGAACATTTATTACATTTTACTAACGGCTCCATAAAATCAGACATGCAGCGATGAACATTTAGGGAACAATAACTTCACTTGTTCTTTTAACCTGCATTTTAATGAACTTTTATGTTGAGGCACTCACCTGCTGCTGAGACTGAAGTAGAGACTCCAAGTATTTAATTATCTGTCTTCTGAAATTCTTGGTCCTCTCTTTCTGTTAAGAGAAAAAAAAAAAAAATTCTGTTGAAAAGTTTCCACAGACAGATGTAGAACTGGGCAGGTGAACCAGAGTAACTCGACAGTCGTCATAAAATGGTTAGCCTCCTTTCTGTGCCTGCCGGTAACGCACTGCTAACACCGCTAGGCGGCTGCAACGCGATGCAGACACCACCGCTAGGCAGCGTAACGCGATGCTAACATCACCACTACGTGGCGGTAACGCGATGCTAACACCACCACTAGGTGGCGGTAACGCGATGCTAACACCACCACTAGGTGGCGGTAACGCGATGCTAATACCACCACTAGGTGACGTAACGCAATGCTACCACCACCACCACTAGACGACGGTAATGCAATGCTAACACCACCACTAGGCAGTGTAACGGGATGCTAACATCACCACTAGGTGGCGGTAACGCGATGCTAACACCACCACTAGGTGGCGGTAACGCAATGCTACCACCACCACTAGGTGACGTAACGCAATGCTACCACCACCACCACTAGACGACGGTAATGCAATGCTAACACCACCACTAGGCAGTGTAACGGGATGCTAACATCACCACTAGGTGGCGGTAACGTGATGCTTACAACACCATTAGACGGCAGTAATGCAATGCTGACACCACCACTAGGCAGTGTAACGCAATGCTAACATCACCACTAGGTGGCAGTAACGTGATGCTTACAACACCATTAGACGGCAGTAACGCAATGCTAACATCACCACTAGGTGGCGGTAATGCAATGCTAACACCACCACTAGGTGCAGGTAACGCAATGCTAACACCACCGTTAGACTGTGGTAATGCAATGCTGACACCACCACTAGGTGCCAGTAACGCGATGCTAACACCACCATTAGACGGCGGTAATGCAATGCTAACACCACCATTAGACAGCGGTAATGCAATGCTGACACCACCACTAGGCAGTGTAACACGATGCTAACAACACCACTAGGTGGTGGTAATGCGATGCTAACACCACCATTAGACGGCGGTAATGCAATGTTGACACCACCACTAGGCAGTGTAACACGATGCTAACAACACCACTAGGTGGTGGTAATGCAATGCTAACACCACCATTAGACGGCGGTAATGCAATGCTGACACCACCACTAGGCAGTGTAATAATAATAATAATAATAATAATGTCTATTCCTGTCATCTGCGTATGTTCCCATACACAGACGAAATTCGTCTCTGCATTTAACCCAACCACCTACCAGGTGGTGCAGTGAGCAGCCCGAAAGCGCCCGGGGAGCTGGAGAAATAGGTGTGCACTCATAGACACCCCAAGCTGGGTAGTGGCCGGGGCGCGAACCCGCGACCTTCGTCATGCGATGCTAACAACACCTCTAGGTGGCGGTAATGCGATGCTAACACCACCATTAGACGGCGGTAATGCAATGCTGACACCACCACTAGGCAGTGTAACGCGATGCTAACAACACCACTAGGTGCCGGTAATGCGATGCTGACACCACCGTTAGCCAGTGGTAACGCGATGCCAACACCATTAGACGGCAGTAACGTGATGCCGTCACCACCGCTAGCCGGCGGTAACACGCGGCCAACACCACTAGGTGCCGGTAACGCGATGCTAACACCATCAGACGGCGGTAACGCAATGCTAACACCACCACTAGGTGCCGGTAACGCGATGCTAACACCACCATTAGATGGCGGTAACGCGATGCTAACACCACCACTAAGCAGTGTAACGTGATGCTGACACCACCATTAGATGGCGGTAACGCGATGCTGACACCACCACTAGGTGGCGGTAATGAGTTGTTTCACAGTCACAACAAAACATCTGCCTGAAAAACTAATCTTTTTGTTTTTGTTTTTTTTAGATTCAGTTTAATTTATTTTAACAAAGGGTCGGCTACATGAACGTCGAGTCTTTGATGAGCAGAATGAGCAAACTTTTTAGCCTTTGTTCCAACAAAAGGTCTTTTAAGCAGCGGACAACAAAACAGTTCTAAATCCTAAATGTTCGCAGCAATAAGTCACATGACTGTTCATCAGAGTTTCTTTTGCAGCCATGAAACGTTTGTAAAGAAAAGTTAGTCGTGCTGATGACGTTTTGAGCTGCATCTTTTATTTTTCATTTCTGAGATTCATGCTGGACAAATGGACCGAATGTCTCCAAAAGTTGAAATTCTGACTCAGACGACCCGAGGCTTCTACCACAAAACCAATATGGCTGCCTCACACATGACAAGTGACAGTTGTGGCAATAACCTATTTTTTGTTCTGTTTCTCTGAGTTCATATCTCAGTTCATCATTTGCGTACAGCCCAGTCGTAGCTGAACTGGTGGACATGGTTCTGCTCACTGAGCTCAACAGTGTTGGAGTCGGGGAACATCAGTAAAATAATTCCAGATTATCAAATAGTAATTCTGCAGAAATGACACCGTTGAATTGGACACGGCAGAGACAAAAGGACAACAGTACCTCGAAGCGGGTCACCTCCTTGCGGACGGTGGTGGAAACTCTCTCGAAGTCTCTCTCGTACTGAGTCACTTTGGCCTCCCACTGTGTGCACGGACAAAAGACGAGTCAGCAGAGCTTCAGCACATCAAGGGGTAAAAATGTTTTTCTCATAATTCACAAAGGAAGTGCGGTAACGAGTCGTCTCAGGCGGCAGCCGTGTTTCGGCTCGTGTCGTACCTCAGAGATCTCCTCTTTAGCCAGCTGCAGCTTGTCCGGCTTGTTGGCCCACAGCAGCTTGGCCTCCAGCTCCCTCTTCTTCTGCAGCATGGCCTGCGCGTCCTGCCAGCGCTGCCACGCCTTCATCCGGTGGTCGAAAGTCCCCTGGAAGCAGCAAACGCAAGTTTACATCACAGCTTGTGCACAAGCACGTGGTGTTTGGACGAGAGCCGGGCGCACCCTGACGGCTCCCAGCAGACGGATGTAGTCCGCGATGAGTTCTGCCAGGCTGAAGGTGTCGTGGGCAGCCTGGTCCTGGTGCAGCTGCTCCATCTTGTCCTCCACCTCGGCCAGCTGGGACAGGGCTCGGGACAGGGCCGTGTTGTCCTCCGCGCTGCCCAGCATGGCCGCGCTTTTAGCGAAGCTGGCCGTGTTCAGCGACAGCTCTGGAGGAAGAGCGAGACGAACGTTAACGCTGCGACGCCACAAACCGCGTGAGCAGAAGGTTCCAGAAGAACAAAACATCACCAAGAGGCTTCTGGGGACGTCAAGACAAACTGGCACTGAGGGAGTTGAACAGTGAAGGTTTGTAGTTTTGAGACGAGTGTTTTTCTGGTCTAGAACCGAACAGGGAATGAAGAAAACCTTAATGATTTTATTAGGGGTGGGCGATATGGCTCAAAAATTATATCGTGATATTTCAGAGCATTATCACGATAACGATAAATTTCGTGATATAACAACAAAAAAAAAAAAATTTAACTTAACATGTTGCTTTGCAGTTTTATGGATATAAAATAAATAAAAAAACAACAAGGGGTAATTTTACTGAAATTACTTTATTTAGTATTCAGTCTCCAAGTATAAAAATAAATAAATAAAAATTATCTGTTATTTAGATTGAAAAAGTCTGTTATCTATTCATGCAGGAATTATTCTTTTTTTTTTTTTTTTAAACTGATCTGTCTCTGCACACCCTGATGCATGCTCAATAATCCAGGTAGAAAAATCTAAAAAAGCTAAGTCTGGTCCTCTGGACAGACTTAGCTTTTTTAGATGATCCGTCTCTGATTACCCGACTCTTGGTCCGTGGAGCCGCGAGTGTTTGTAAAGACGGTTTAGAGCGGGGGAGACGCAGCAGCACCGACTGCTCAGAGCGGGGTGGGGCATTTGAGCTCTCTACCTGCAGTTTAAGCAGGGGGACAGAAGCTGAGACGCGTTGTTTGTTTTTAGCATTTTAGCTAGCTAGTATTGCACGCAGACTGGTGGAGGGAGGTGCGCAGCTCGGTTTGGTTGTTTGAAGCGCTTGGTGGTTAAGGGGGCGGGGCGCCCTGACGTATTACGTCATGAAATTAGCATATCATGGATTCATGATATAACTTTTTTGCCCGGGCAAGCTTTTTTTTACCGGTATACCGGGAACGATATGATATGGCCCAGCCCTAGTTTTTATTGCAACATAGTCAAGTTGGTAGGAACCACTGCAGGGTTCCTGGTACTCCATGAAAACAAAATAACTAAATAATGCCAGTAACTGGGACCCTCAGTACATAATTTTGTTCCACCTCGTGTACCACATGGGATGGAAACAACAATTAAGTTGACTTGGACTTTACCTAAAATCTCAGAGTTCATCTTTTAATCAGCAGATCAGTCAGATTCCCAGAGTTACCGGTACGTTGATTTTTTTGATTTTTCTTAAATTCCTTGAGTTTTTCCCGTCTGGACAAAGTGAGTCGTTTTCAAACTTTGTCCTGATTTCCAGACCCTGCACTGTGCACGAGAACAGTTTTCTTTTTGAAGCAGCACAGATTGGGAGTTAGCAATTTTATCCACCATCAGCTGCAGTGGAGGAGCCAGGGGGTGGCCAATGGGGGCCATAATCTTAGTCTTTGACCACCCCAATCATTTGAAGAGTTTATATTTTTTATATAAAAACTAGAAAACGGTTTCATCAAATGACAGGTTGGTTTATAAGTGTGTGTTTGCCACCATCTATACATATATAGTGGCAGCCATCTTGGATTTTGACAGCATGGGAGCTTTTCTTAGGTCTAGATCAGGGTTCTTCAACTTTTTGATCAAAAGAGCCATTTCTGCCTCATCGCTCACTAAATGAAATGTGTGCAGAGCTGCCAAACCTGCTACAGCTGTGATAATCAACTGATGGCCCATGTTGGGCGGGGGCGGCGCACTTCTGGTCAGTGGGGGTAACATAAAACTAAAAATATGTAACATGTAAACTATGAAGAAAAAAAAATTACAGTTTGTACTAATTTTAAAAATGCATGAAAACGGTGAACTCTGCAGGCCTGTACGAGTCTTTTTCTGTGAGGGAAAAAGTAAAACAAGTCTCTTACTTTGAAATAATAAAACAAAATGTTGCATCGTTCAAATATTTGCAGAAAATAAAAAGACAAATTAATGAAATTAATGCTTAAGAACTGTTGTGGGTCCATATCCCATCCATCCATCCATTTTCTTCCGCTTATCCGGGGTCGGGTCGCGGGGGTAGCAGCCTAAGTAGAGGCCCAGACTAGTATAAAAACCAATGCAATTAAAATTTCATGTATGTTTTGGGCAAAGCTTCAAGGAGTCGCAGACGAGGGACTGAAGAGCCACGTGTGGCCCCAGAGCCGCAGGTCTAGATGTAGCCCCACATCAAAACGAAAGTCGGTACCTCACTTTATTTTTCAAGTTCTGCACGGATGGAGGGTTTTTCCTATCCCCCCCTCCGCTCCACAATGACAAAGTAAAATAAAAAGACCAACCTTTTCTGTGAAGGACCAGGGACTCGACCATAGCGTGGAGCTTCCTGAACTGCTGGTCTGCAGACTCCACCTCCTGCAGCTTCTCCTCAAACCACTGCAGCAGAAACAGCGTGAGGACGCCTGCTCGCTCGGACGCCTCCATCAGGCGCTCGCGGCTCAACTCACCACGTCCGACTCGTTCATCTTGATGGTCATTTTACTGACGGCGTCCGTCGCTTTGTTGAGCATCTTCAGGAAGCCGGCGCCGCTCAGCGCCTGCGTGCTCACAGCTCTGGGCAGCTGCAAACACAATCCATGATACAACCAGACTGTTAACTGGATTAAAATGTATTTTAAAACCCTCTGGGGTCTAAATGGCCGTTTTGGTATAATTTTGAATTTACCCTTATATTTTCACCATAAAAACTATTTACCTCGCCTCGTTTGGTATCATTATTTTCAGCACAACCTAAACTTCATGATTTTACAGTTTTTGTTTCATTTTGACAAAATGCATTATCACATTGGAGAAAAAAGAAAAAAACTCATGAAAAAAACAAAATACGAGTGTGAAAAATATTGATATTTTTACTAGGAAATTCACAAAAATATTGAACGAACCATTTTGACAGCCTAAAATGAAAATTTCATTGGTAAATTATAAGAACTTGTGTACAAACTTAGTAAAAAACAAATTAGTATACATATTTTTACATCATATTGTGGGTAATTTCCCATGCATTTTTTTACAACTATTTACAAAGTGTGTCAAAACAGTATACTGTATCTCCATCACAAATTCTGTTTTTTTTCCCCACTTTCATTCTGACAAACAGACCAAAAACAGACTACAAACTCTGCACACACACTAATGCACACTACCTAATAATAACAACAACAAAAAAAAAACCTGCAAAGTCTGAACTGTCAACGGTCCTTCGTTCACCCACAATCGCAAAAACTTTCCGTTTCTGTTTTTTTCCGATCACGAATGAAAATGGCTGAAAATGCTTTCTGATTGGTTGCTTCACAAATGTGGTGAGTTGAAGAAAATCGGAAAAATTAGTTTCATTTTGCATTCATTAACTTTTTGGTCATAAAACATCCACTGACTGCACTCCACATGCGTAAAATGTGCACAACAATATGGCAAAAATTACCTGTCATATTTCTGGTTGTATTTGGAAGTAAATATAAAACAAAATCAATATAAAAACACTACTTTTATAAAGTTTGAAGTCTCTGCTGTCCAACAGACTTGAAATGAACACTTCACATGCCGTCTTCTTTGTTTACAGCGGCCATTTAAATGCATGACGTCATGCCCGCTCTGGAGCGGGCTTAGACCCCAGAGGGTTTTAAATCATAAGTTTTTTTTGCAGCTTACCTCTTCTCTCTCTAGAAACTCTCTGACTTCAGGATCTTGAAGCAGCAGCGGGTGACTCACCACCCTCTGGAGATACCTGCGGCCCATAAAACAGACTCTCCTCATCGGGAATCGACTCGTGGTGGTTTAAATCTGCGGCGGGCGACTCTTAACTCACCTTTCCAAAGCGCCTCTTCTTCTCTCCAGAAAGTCTGCAGAGGAAGAGTCTTCCTTTCCCACCTTCATCTTCGTCATCCCTGAACGAGACAGAAATCATCGTCACGTCAAAACGCAGCCGAAATGTGAAATCTGAGACACGAGGAGGAGCGGTCACACCCACCCAGGAGGCTTTTCTCTGGAGGCGGGGGAACGACGAGCCCATTTGGTCCGTGCTTTTCAGAGAGCTTTTCGAAGAGGCCGAGGAAGTCGCTGAAGCGGCGCTTCACCGCAAACGTTTTGTTGCGGAACATGGGCAGTGTGGTCTGAAAGAAAGGCAGGAATTTTCACGTAAGCTTTTAAATCAAAACATATCACTGGATTCTAGTTTGAAAACCATTTTTCATACTGGATGCTAGGGGTGCGAATCTCTCAGTGTCTGGAGAATCGATTCGATTCCGGTTTTTTGTGTCACGATTCGATTCAAAATCGATTTTTTTGATTTAGAAACTATTTTTGATTCAGAAACGATTTTTCTATTAAAATGGTCATAAATTTAGTTTCAGTTTTGTAACTGACAAGCTGAAAAGAATAAACAACAATGTAAACAAATAGAACATTTATTTAAAACAATAATTTTAGGTTCCTTATTGTATCAAATTTTTTGCATCGTTTGATATTTATACCAAAAACAGGAACAAATAATACAGGAAAGCATTAAATTCTGTAACTTAAATAACCAGTACAGGGGGTCCCCGACTTACGAGCGAGTTCCGTTACTACGAGTATCTCGTAAGATGAAAATTTGTGTGTCGGAACCCGAAACACGTGTTGCTCTTAAGTCCGGCTTTTCGGTCGTAAGTCGGAAAATTTATGCTAGTGCTACTACGAACACTCGTTTTTCATCACAAGTGTTCATACTAGCTCATAAACATGCTCATAAACTTGTTTCCAAACGGTTAGCTAACACACTTTCATCTAAAAACACATAAAAGTGCTGTATTTTTTGTATGTTCTTTACAAATTTACTGCTCGTTCGCCAGCTCGTAAGTCCGGAACCTCGTATGTCAGGGCGCTCGTAAGTCGGGGACCCCTGTATTAATTTAGCTTTTTTGCTCTATTACTTATACAAGACTATTGTTTGAACTTGTTTTGTTTTTGAAAAAAGGGGCAGATAAAATAAGATGTCTTCTTCTTTCTGCCACCTTTCATTTTATGTATTCTTTCATATACTACGAGATATGGTTTTATTTTCTTTATCTTTTGGGTTTTAATGTTAAAAAAATCAATTTGGGGGCTTTTAGAATCAATTCTGAATCATCAGGACTAAGAATCTAGATTCTTTAAAAAAATCAATTTTTTCCTGCCCCCCTACTGGATGCTGAAGAGCAGGGGAGCCAAGATGGTGTAGTGGCAGGGCTTTTGACTTGGGACCCGAAGGACGCGGGTTCGCGCCCCGGCCACTACACACCTTGGGGTGTCTATGAGTGCACACCCAATTCTCCAGCTCCCCGAGCGCGACTACGCTGCTCGCTGCACCACCTGGTGGTGGTTGGGTTAAAGGCAGAAGACCAATTTCGTCTGTCAAGTATGGGAAACATACACAGATGACAAATGTGACAAATTATTATTATTATTCCAACACTGGTCCTTGAGGAACACCATCTTGCAGGTTTTGTTTCCCGCTTTGACACGTCTGATTTCAATGGACGGATTATTAACAGGCTTCTACAGAATCTGAAGAAGTAATTAAATCACTGTGTTGGAACAGGGGAACAATTAAAATATGCAGGATGGTGTTCCTCAGGGACCAGAGTTGGGAACCATTGTTGTAGAGCTCAGTTTGAAAAAGGATTGTAAACTCAATCATCCAAGTAGATAAATCACAAAAAGGTTAAATTATGTCATCTGGACAAGTTTCTTTAAAGGGGACCACACATGCAAAATGCACTTTTTGATGTTTTTTTACTAAACTTTGGGTATTTACTTCATAAAAAAACAGTCCTTGTGCCAAAAAAATGCACCCAGTGGTTTATTTACTCTAAGTAGATTTATTTGTCTGTGATATAAACGGTCAGGTTCTCACTTCCTGCGGTTTGTTACGTCACAAACCGCAGCCAATCACCTCAAACCTGACCAGCCCCTCACCTAGCAACCCCTGGTTAGGCTCAACCCACTTCTGTATGAAACACATGACGGTTGTTTTTCATGATTTCATCTCATCTTTTGTTTATATGTTCTTAATTTCATGTGTACAGCACTTTGTTGCAGCTGCGGTTTTTTTAAATGGCTTTATAAATAAAGTATAAGTGTTATTTTTATGTTTTAGTTCAATTTTTAGTGTATTTGCGATCGCTCACAACGCGCAGCCGGCAAAAATTAAACGAGCAGACCCCCGTCGTAGGGACCGGCGTCAACGGGACCATCTTCTGGCACGATGGAGCGGAGCTTCAAGTGTACAGCCTCGTTGCAGCCTGGCAGAAGCCTCGCAGCAGCGAGGACCTTCTCCTTACGGATTAATTTAAGGGAGACACTTGTTGAACTTTGTGTTGTCTTGACTGGAACAGCGATAACTCCCAAAATCTCCGCGTGAACGAGCGGAGCTGGCGAAAACCGGAAGAGGAACAAGCTAACATTAGCATCGGATTCGGGTGGTCTCATGCTAAAAGGAGCAGCAAATTGCGGCGCGCTCAGACGGGTTTCGGTAAGTTATCTTAAGCTAACACTAACAGTAAGTCAAATGAGTAAAAAAAAAAGAGCTAATTTTAAAACAACAACACATTATACAGATACTGGCTGTTACAGAGGGCGTAAACAGATCGTTGAAGGGCGTGGACTTCAGAACTTCAATCAGAACCAGTCGTTCAAAACGAAAGTTAAAAATGGCAGAATTAAAAAGGGTATAATTGATTATCTAAGAATTATTTTGTGTATTAAATTGAATGAACACTGTTTTTTAACCCCAAAGAAATACCATAAACATTTTAAAAACATATATGTGGTCCCCTTTAAAGGGGACCACACATGCAAAATTCACTTTTTAATGTTTTTTTACTAAACTTTGGGTATTTACTTCATAAAAAAACAGTCCTTGTGCCAAAAAAATGCACCCAGTGGTTTATTTACTCTAAGTAGATTTATTTATTTTTGATAAATACACCAGGATTCACACTTCCTGCATTTATTGACGTCACAAGCCGCCAGCCAATCAGATCAAACCTGAGTCCAGCCCCTCACCTAGCAACCCCTGGTTAGGCTCAACCCACTTCTGTATTAAACACATGACTGTTGTTTTTCATGATTTCATCTCATCTTTTGTTTATATGTTCTTAATTTCATGTGTACAGCACTTTGTTGCAGCTGTGTTTTTTTAAATGGCTTTATAAATAAAGTATAATTGTTATTTTTATGTTTTAGTTCAATTTTTAGTGTATTTGCGATCGCTGCCAACGCGCAGCCGGCAAAAATTAAACGAGCGGACCACAGGCGGAAGGACCGGGTTCGACGGGACCCTCTTCCGGCGCGATGGAGCGGAGCTTCAACTGTACAGCCTTGCAGCAGCCTCGCAGCAGGCTCGCAGCAAGAGGACCTTCTCCTTACAGATTAATTTACGGGAGACACTTGGTGAACTTTGTGTTGTCTTCACTGGAACAGCGATAACTCCCAAAATCTCATCGCGTGCAACGAGCGGAGCTGGCGAAAACCGGAAGAGGAACAAGCTAACATTAGCTTCGGATTCGGGTGGTCTAATGCTAAAAGGAGCAGCAAACTGCGGCGCGCTCAGACGGGTTTCGGTAAGTTATCTTAAGCTAACACTAACAGTAAGTCAAATGAGTAATAAAAAAAGAGCTAATTTTAAAACAACAACACATTACAGATACTGGCTGTTACAGAGGGCGTGAACAGATCGTTGAAGGGCGTGGACTTCAAGAAACCGGTCGTTCAAAACGAAAGTTAAAAATGGCAGAATTAAAAAGGGTATAATTGATTATCTAATAATTATTTTGTGCATTAAATTGAAGGAATAGGGTCTGGATATCCCACAGAAATACCATAAAAATTTAAAAAATACATCTGAGGTCCCCTTTAAAGTGAAACTAAACCCAAATTTAACTTTTTTTAGCTGATAAACTCCCTAGAATGTATTTAAAATGTTTCATAGCACTATTTCTGCGTTAATTTTCATGTATTTGTGCGTATTTGTGTAAATCGGCAATATTTGGTCTAAAAACGTGTTTACTGTAGTCCTATGGGTTGAACTGGTGAATTGCACGTTAATTTTACTATTAGTTCAAATGCTCAGTTGTGACGTCACATCGTCTCCTGCCTGAGTATAAAAGAGGTTCAGCCATAGCCACTCCCCTTGCAGAGATCGTCTCTGTCTTCCTCCTTTCTGTCTGCACGCACACACACACACACTCGCGTTGCGACAGTCTGTAACATACAAGCACCACTGATCGATATACTTTTCAGATTAGCAACTTATTTATTTTAAGAATACTTTTCACTTCATCAAAATCTAATCAAAACTCCAGCGTTCTAAAAGTAGGTGGTTGTATTTGTTTCTTATACTATGAAGGACTGCTCTTGCGTGATTGCCAGGTTGGTAACAAACAGGATTGGCACCCAATGGACCGGGGTTTGAATCCCGGTCACGGCATTTTTTTTAAAGCCTTTTGTTTCGGATAGATTGGGTGAGAATAGATAAATACATCTACATAATAATACTTTGTGTTGCTTGTTTTAAGTTGTTTATTACTAATGTAATTTTAACATTCAGAAACAATGACAGTCTCTCGTCCTGGCCGCACCTCCTCGCTCACCCACCACCTGCCTCCCCCTCCTTTCGGCGGTGTCTGTTGACACGCCCATTTTTCTGCATTTTTCAAATCCTGGGCTGGGGCGGGGCTATCTCTGGACGTGGGGTAAGTTACACTTTAAGAGACTGATGAAGTCCTTTGGATGAAAGACAAAAAGTTTCTTCCTTAAAGAAACTTGTCCAGATGAGGAGATTTAACCGTTTGTGCGACTCATAGTTTGAGTTTTTATTTGGTCGATGTCACACCGTCTCAGATAAACTTAGCGTAGGACCAGAATGTCCACAGCCGGTCTGATAACTGGTTTATCTGAGAAGATAATGGTGGCTGAGAACAAGACGTTTTGTCTTCTACTGTCAGCGATTACTGAGGAAACAAGTGTTGTTACTCGCACGAAGCCCAAACCCTGAGAGACGGCGACCGTCCACTTTACATCCTTTAGAGACGGTTGTCTCAAGATGGACGTCTGCAAAACGTTGTGTTGCACACAAAGGCTGTAAAAGTGAGCAGTACAAATAAACAACCGGAGGAGCTTTTAATTCACTAATTAAGTTAATTAGTAACAAGTCAGTAAAAGGAAGGGGTTCATCAGTCTGCTAAAGTCAAAACAGTGGAACAACTTCAGACCAGTATGTGAACATCCTCCCAGCGACACGTCAAAGTTTCATCAAAACATTTCAGGAATCTGTGAACAGAGGCTGAAAGGATCAATTTGATCCCGGGCTCGGAGGTCGCTGCATTAAAAAAGTTCTGGTTCTGTTCTGGACGCCGCTGCATGGGCTCAGGGACAAATCCTTGTGACACAGTCCACCGCTCCGTTCGAAAGAAGACAGCTAAAGCTCTATCGTGCAAAGAACAAAGCCACACGTGAACACCACCCAGAAACGCTGCCAGCTTTTCTGGGCCTTTTTAAAATGGACTGAGATACGGAACATCGTACGTCCATTAAACGTTATACAATTACAGTATTATACTTGTAGCAAGCAAAGACCTGGACTAACTTCTGACCTTGATTTGTGACCTTAGAGCTGGGGTGATGAAAAGGTTTTGAGGCATGCTGTCTAGTGGCGTCTCAAGTTTTATTAAATTATCTTGAGCAGAATAAAACATTATGGGCACTACAGTACTGTATACCAGAAGAAGATATGAGAGGACTCTGAGTTGAAGGATTTAATTAACGTATTTTTTGCCCTATAAGTCGCAGTTTTTTTGCATTAATTTGCATAAGATGCAATGTATTGTATGTTTTTTCCCACATTTATAAACCAATTTTTGGCTGAGATATGTTTTCATTCGTTCTGACTGAAAATATTCAACACTACCATTTTCAACCGCTAGATGGCACTCCAGTAGTATGGCATGCCATTGTGTCATGTAATAGGTAAAAGTGGCTATTAATGGCACAGTTCTCTTGCCATAGCCTGCCACCGTCGTCCAGCTCGCCTCGACAAACCGTCAAATCAGCTTCACGTCGCTGCGCCGCCTCAGCGAAATGCAGCTGATTTGACCATTAAAGTGCATTTATTAAGTAAAAGTTCAACTGAGACGCACCTTTACTATAATTTTGAGCAAACAAATAATTGTTTTTAAGTGTTAATCTTGTTAAATTCTTGTTCAAGTCCTCCCGTGCATGCTCCTGTGGCCACCATTTGGCAGCCAATCGATTTTGGGCACAACACCGGCCCACACTTCCTGGTTGTCAGCGGTGACGCATAATTTGCGATTTATAGGGCGGTGCGACACATACGGTGGAAAACACGATACATCTGTCCAGCGGCTCAGTCTCCAGATGTGTTTTACAATAAGTTGACGTGTTTCCTCTTTGTTGCATGAAAAAGTCAGAACAAGTTAAACGACACTCGTTGTTTTTACCTCTGTGGAAACTTTGTAGGCCATGTAGGCATTCATCCCGTCGCCTGAGAGAAAAATCAAAGTGTGAACAGTTTATTGTCACTGCAGGAAATAAAACGTCATCTTTAAACGTGCACTTTGCAGGAGGAATAATCACCTATCTTTTCAGGGTCTTTGACAGAAACAACAAGGTCGAACTTGTCTTGCAGTTCCTCCTCCTCCTCCAACTGAAACGAACATGAAACACAAAGTGAAGACTTGTGTTGCAGCGGACAAACAGAACCCTGAAGTGGTTACAGCCTCGGCACGTTTTACATCAACGTGGCAACAGAAATGTTAAAGTGTCATTGACATGATTTTCTTACCATTCATAACATTGCTCAAAATATATATATTTTATCATTTAAATATGTTCGTTTTTGCAAACAAAATGATAACTTGAAAAATGCCGGTACGTTGTGTCGCATTTGGGTGTTCTAATGTCATCAGTGAACAAGTGAGCCTTTTCACATTCTCAAAAGAAGAAATACTTTGTCAAGTATGAAATAAATAAAGCTGCACCCCCCTCGGAGCTCACTCGCTTCCTGAACAGGTAAGACTCAAATAAATACGAGTGCAGACCTAAATTAGAACCTGCTGTTTCTTGTTCATCTAACTTTCTGCTTCCCAAACTGAAGACTAATTGCTCAAATCTTAACTTAAGATTGATAATTTAGTCGTTTTATTTCTTGTTCGATAATTTTGTCGTTTTATTTCTTGTTCGCCATGAATGTAATAGGGGCGTTCTAAAGACATTCATCCTCCTACGTCACAGATGTTACATTCACGTGTAATCGGATTTCCCATGAATAGACACGGATTGAAGTTCAAAATCACCTTTAAAGCAAAATTAAAGTGATTTATCATTTTGTTTGCAAAAACTAACATATTTAAATGATACAATATATATATTTTGAGCAATGTTATGAGTAGTAACAAAATCATGTCAGTGACACTTTAAATCTTGAGCTGAGCGGTGTGCACCTCCTCCAGGGCTGAGAACTGAGGCTTGGCCAGGCCGGCAGCTGCTGGGAGCGAGGAGGAAGACGACGACGATGAGGAGGAAGCAGATGGTTTGGTCGGCGCCTCCTTCTTTCTCTCGTTCCGTGGGCTGTCGAGCGAAAGCTCCACTGTGGCTTCTGCCAGAAAGAAAGAAGGACGTTAAGCAACAACTGGACGTGTGCACGTCTTTGTAACAACAGAAGGTTTCATCACTTGTCTCAGCTTGAAGAGGGGCTCGGACATGGACACGACCTTTACACCACGAGCTTTACTTACCGTATTTTCCGGCCTACAAATCGCAGTTTTTTAAACTAATTTTCATGTCCTGCGACTTATAGGGTGAAGCGACATATTTAGGGATTTTTTCCCATATTTTTAGACCAATTTTTGGCTGAGATATGACCGTTTCCATTCATTCTGACGGAAAAAAAATGGAGCAGTACCACTTTCAGCCATTAGGGTCCACAGAGCGTTCCCAGCTCAGGTGTCCCGACAGCAGCCTCCTCTGCTCGGACTCACTCTGTCGCAGTCCGGCCTCCTGATCTCTGGAGGTCTGAACTACCTGTTACCTCAGTGTTTGACTGTTAGCAAAATAGCTCAAGAACCACAGGACAGATTTTGATGAAACTTACAGAAAGTACTCACTGGATGGACATTTACAACTGATTAGCTTTAGGAGATGTTTGAGGGAAAATTTGATTTATTTATAATTTATTTTCGCAGCACGCGACCGTTTGGAAGACGTCAAAGCGAAACAATTTAAATCCAGCTGATTTATAATAATAATAATAAATTCAATTTATACCGCACTTTTCATTAATAAAAATCTCAAAGTGCTACAACAATAAAACAAGTGATAAAATCAAATAAAATCAATAATGATATCAACTAAGATTAAAGACAGAATCATGTGGAGGCAGAATAGGCCTGCTTAAAAAAAAATAAATAAATAAAACAAGTGATAAAATCAAGTAAAATCAATAATACTATCAACCAAGATCAAAGATAAAATCATGTGGAGGCAGAATAGGCTTGCTTAAAAAGAAAAGTCTTTAAACCGCTTTTAAAGTCAACCAGTGACTGTGGAGCTCTCAGGTAGTCAGGGAGGGAGTTCCATAGGCGGGGGGCAGCCACACAGAATGCCCGGTCTCCCATGGTCCTTAATTTGGTTCGTGGAATGTGAAGTAGATTACTGTTCTGTGATCGTAGAGACCGGGTGGATGAATATGGTGCAAGAATGTCCTTTAGATAGTCAGGTGAAGTTCCGTGTAAGCATTGATGTGTAATGAGAGCAGTTTTGTATTGAATTCTGTAGGTGACAGGAAGCCAATGGAGGTTATGGAGAATGGGTGTAATATGTTCAAATTTACGAGCTCTCAATAAAATCCTTGCTGCACTGTTTTGAATATATTGAAGTTTCTGAAGGTTTTTGCCAGGGATTCCAATAAACAGGGAGTTGCAGTAGTCGAGCCTGGAGGAGACAAAGGCATGGACGAGTTTCTCAGCATCAGGAAAAGTCAGAGATGGGCGAAGTCTGGAGATGTTTCGAAGATGGAAGAAGCAGGTTTTAAACAGATGCTTAATGTGATTTTCAAATGTAAGATGAGAGTCCATTTTTATTCCAAGATTTGTAACAGAGGTGGAGAGGGGGATGTCTTGTCCAGAGAAGGAGATTGTTGTTAAAGTTGACGTTTGTATCTGGTGAGGGGTGCCAATCATTATGGCCTCAGTCTTGGAGCAGTTTTGACCATTACGTGAATTTATTAAGGAAAAGTTCTGCTCAGAAACACTTTTGCTACAATGCCAGCTAACAAATATATATATTTTTAGATGTTAATCTTGTTAAGTCTTAAAGAAATGAAGCGTATCCGTTCGCTTTGCAGCACCGACGTAGCAAAACTATTTATTTAGCTGATTTGACCATTACGTGCATTTATTAAGGAAAAGTTCAGTTCCTCAGACACATCTTTGCTATAATTTTCAGCAAACAAATAATTGTTTTTAAGTGTTAATCTTGTTAAAGTCCTACCGTGCACGCTCCTGTGGCCATTTGCAGTGGCGCGTAACATACGCGACGCGTCAGCTGTGACACATAATAGATGCGACGTATACAGAGGTGCGACACGTTTTTGGATTTTTCCACTTTATTGGACATAATTGGACTGATGCGACTTATAGGGCGGAGCGACTTAAAGTACGGTAATGTGGTTATTCTGCTAAAGTCCTCCCAGAATGGGCGGCACCAACAGTTCTCGCAAACAACCACAAATTCTGTTTAAATGAGTGGTACGCAGACGGCTCCCCTCGCCTGGGATTCCAGTGGACGTTTTTGCAGCCGTCAAGTCTTTCTGGACTGGAATGAATAGGTTATACAAGTGGGTGGAGCTCAGGGCCCTGCGTACTCCACCCGAAGAGGCAAAATCGGCTTTTGTTGTCGTAGCCGCGCGACGAAAGTCACGTCATTTTGTTCTCAGAGCAGCTTGGCCCGACTCTTCGACACACGGCCTCGGTCGAACCTCGTCTCACAGGCGTACGCGCCACATATCGTGCGATTGGTCAGAAGTTTGTGGATGTGGGCAAAACACTTAACCCCGAGTTGCTCCCGGTAGGACTGGAAAGCGCCTTGCATGGCAGTCTGCTGCTACCGGTGTATGAATGTGTGTATGAATGGGTGGATGGTTGGTATTGTAAAGCGCTTTGGGGCCCTTCAAAGTGGGCTGGAAAGCGCTATATAAATAAGCTCCATTTACCATGTGTTCGTCCGTACGACTCTCCAGACACGCTAAACCAGTCAACTGGATGGAGGTCGTGCAGACGTCGTGTATGGAGGAGTCTCTGCTCAAGTGTGGCGCTCTCTTCGTTGTAGATTTGAAGCCACACGACGGACGCAGGGACAGAAAGAGACCCTCGCTCCGTGTCTCATGAACTATGAAACTATGCGTCCACGTGACCGCGAGTGAACTGTTCGGCTTCGGACAGAGTACGCCGGGCCCTTTACACCGTAGAAGATGAGGTTTCATTTTATTACTTGTCCCAGGCGGTGCAGAGTGATGGATCCTGGTGAATGGAGGGAACCAGTTTATCAGTGGTGGAGCCAGGGGGTGGTCGATGGTGGCCTTGATCAAGCAACACCTCGGTTCTCTGGGCTCCTCTTCTCAGCCGAGCCTTGGTGTTCTGTTGGACCAGTCAGTGTCATTTGAGAAACATTTTTAAATTGAGGGCAATAATATTCAAATCTGACCTGGACATGATAATTCATGTTTTTATCTCTTCTTGTCTAGATTATTGAAGTTCTCTTTTTACTTGTTTTAACAAATCTGCTGTTGCTCGTCTCCAGTTGGTCCAGAACGCTGCTGCGAGGCTTTTAACAGGAACCAACACTGGCTGCCTGTTGAATTTAGAATTACAGGGAGTCCTCGAGTTAACGAACGAGTTCCGGACCTAAGGACCGTTCGTAGGTCAATTTGCCGTAGGTCGGAACCCATAGCATGTGTCATTCGTAAGTCTGGATTTTCAAAGTCAAAGTCAACTTTATTGTCAGATCTGCAATATGTACTGTACAGGACATACACAGGACCGAAATTGCGTTTCTCTCAGTCCCTCGGTGCAACAGTAAACATCTAAACATTGAAACACTGAAACATATAATAATAGACATAAGCATAAAATAGTAAAACTAACACTGTCCACTTTCCTTCGTAAGTCGGAAATTGTATGCCAAATGTATGCCAACGCTGCGCCGCACACCCGTTTTTCAACATGTGACTCATAAACATGCACAGAACTTTGTTTACAAACGATTAGCTAGCACACTTTCATCTAAAAACACATACCAGTGCTGTATTTAATGTACAACTGCTGTATTTAATGTACAACTGCTGTATTTAATGTACAACTGTACTGTTCGTAGGTCCGAGTTGCCGTATGTCGAGGGCACCGTAACTCGAGGACTCCCTGTAATTTTAAAATTTCGGTCTCAACTTTTAGAGCCTTACTTGGACAGGCCCCCCCAGTACACTGCTGAAATGTTGACTCCTTATTCTACAGCCCGCACCCTTCGGTCTTCAGCGCTGAACCTCCTAAAGGTCCTGAAGACCCGGTTTAAAACTTGGAGTGAACTTCCCCTCAGGCCAATGTGGCAACTTTGTTGTGCCAGACGCAGCCATTGGTACCTCACTTGTTTTTTCAAGTTATCACGCTCACAGCGTGCACGGACGGACAGACTGGCGGTGCGTCCAACAAACAACCATCTAACGTGGAACTGACGGCAGCGTGAACACGCGTGAATTAAAAGGTGGACAACACGCTGAACTGTTGGGAGTTTTAGCCATTTTGGTTAAAACTTAAAACAAACATGGTGCACAGTGTTGCGAAAGCTCACAACGCGTTGGCGTCTGAACTGTGCTGTACATCGGCTACGACCACACCTGTAGAGCTGCCGCTGGTTTTGGGTTGGCTGTGGTGGCCATCTTGAATCGAGCAGACTTCAAATGTTAAATCGTTTGTGGACGTACATTCACTGATTACTTTCTGAGTTTTGGAACAATTCAGAGATATTTTACTAACAGACAAACCAACATGCACACACTTCTTCTTGAATGAAGTTGTTTTAAGGCGGCAGCAGTCCGACTAGCCTTTAGCTCATCGTTCTGGTCAGAACTGATCTCTTTCTGCAAAACGAGATCGTTCAAAGAGCCATCATCAACAGGTAAGATATTAACTCTTCACAATAGTGGTGCAGGAAAAAAGACGATTATTAAAAGAATCTAGATTCTTAGTCCTGGCGATTCAGAATCGATTCTAAAAGCCCCAAAATCGATTTTTTTTTACATTAAAACCCCAAAAATAAAGAAAATAAAACCATATCTCATAATGTATGAAAGAATACATAAAATGAAAGGTGGCAGAAAGAAGAAGAAATCTTATTTTATCTGCACCTTTTTTCAAAAAACAAAAACAAGTTCAAACAATAAATTCAAACAATAATCTTCTATAAGTAACAGAGCAAAAAGCTAATACTGTACTGGTTATTTAAGTTACAGAATTTAATGCATTCCTGTATTATTTGTTCCTATTTTTTGGTATAAATATCAAATGATGCAAAAAATTTGATACAATAAGGAACCTAAAATTATTGTTTTAAATAAATGTTCCATTTGTTTTCATTGTTGTTTATTCTTTTCAGCTTGTCAGTTACAAAACTGACACTAAAGTTATGACTATTTTAATAGAAAAATCGTTTCTGAATCAAAAATAGTTTCTGAATCGAAAAATCGATTTTGATTCGAATCGTGACACAAAAAATCGGAATCAAATCGATTCTCCGGACACAGAGATTCGCACCCCTACTTCACAATGTTCCATACAGCTCAATAGAAAAGATCTGAACTGCTGCTTTAAAAAAACAGTTTCTCTTAATCTCAGTGATGCTTTCTAAAATTATTCCATGTACTGTAGATCCTGATGTAAGGATGAAATGTGTGAGTTTATTTAGAAGATGTTGAAAGTGTCGACCTACCTGCGAATATGTCCGTGCCCTCCTCAGACTGGACTCCGTTGGTTCTGGAGGCGACAGCACTGGTGTTCCAGGTTTTTGGCATCGTGGGTACGGCTTCCTCCGTAAAGATATCCGTGGGCTCTGCGGGTTTGGAGCCGTGCAGGGGTTCTCCTGCGGCAGCGGCAGGTTTCTTCTGCTCTTTACCAGCGGGGGTCTTGGAGACGGCTCCCAGCGGCTCGATGAACAGATCCTCGTCGGCTTCACCGAAGACGCTTTTCTGAGGCTTGGCAGGTTTGATCGGCTGAGCGCCGGTGAAAATGTCACTCCCGTCGTCCTCGAACAGATCCATTATGGCAGCGCTGGGGCTTTTGGCATAGGCAGGAGCTGGTGGATCACCGAGGAGGTCGACCAGGGGGTCGGAGATGTTCTCACCGACGGGCGGCTGCCGCTCGCCAACAGCTGGCAGGTCGTCACCGACACTGA
>JBBPBX010007315.1:0-10382 GCA_038048925.1 Garcialebias charrua | reverse complement strand
TAAGCAAGCCTATTCTGCCTCCACATGATTTTATCTTTGATCTTAGCTGATATCATTATTGATTTTACTTGATTTTATCACTTGTTTTATTTTATTTATTTTTTAAGCAAGCCTAATCTGCATCCACATGTCTCCTCCAGCAGACCTAAAGTGGCCCATGGGCCACCACTTGATAATCACAGTTGTACCAGGTTGATGCTGCTCCGGACACGTTTAATTTAGTGAATGAAGGTGTAAAAATGGCTCTTTTGAGCACAAAGGTTGCAGACCCCAGAAAGTACAAACTAAATGGGATATTTTTGCCCTTTTTTTTTACGATTTGCCAAACAGTATAAAAGTCTGCTCTCACTTTGTTATTATGGGGTAGAAGGAATGAATTTTAATGACTGTAGAGACGGGCTGCAACATGAAACGGTCCAAAGAGAAGAGGAAGGATCCTTTTAAAAATAATATTTTTTTTAAAGAAGGATCCTTTTTTGTATTTTTTTTTATTTTATTTTTTTTAGGAAGTATTCCTTTTTAAATTTATTTATTTATAATTTTATTTTCAGGAAGGGTCATTTTTCATTAAATTTTTTTTGGAAGGATCCTTTTTTATTTTATTAAAAAAAATATATATACAGTATACTGTATACCGGTATATATCCATTTTGGAAGGAATCTTTTTTTTTTTTATTAAATTTTTATTTTTGGAAGGTGAAGGAGTCGGCAGAAAGAGATGAAAAATACCTTGAGTCTCGATTTATTCTCAACGTCTTCCCACATCAAGCTCAGGAGAACAACTCAAATACAACTGAAATACAACCGCCGAACTGCTCTCTTTATACAGTAGTTTGTCCCTTTCACAATAAGAGCACATTCTGACGTGAAATATATACCGTACATTTGTGTTTGGCACACAGGATCCATCCATCCATTGTCTTCCGCTTATCTGGGGTTGGGTCGCGGGGGTAGCAACTAGGGGTGCACCGATTTCAATTTTCTGGCCGATCACCGATCACCGATTTTTAGAAAATCTGACCTGCCGATTCCGATTTTGGCCGATACCCGATTTTCAGGTGTTAAAAGGTCAAAATGCACCCTAAATTTTCAGGATTTTACAACCTTTACTAAGGCAGATGAGATCGGTGGAAAAAATCGGCTTCTCATTTAAAGATCGGCCGATCACCGATTTCCCCAAATTAAGGAAATCGGGGCCGATTTATCGGCCGGCCGATTTATCGGTGCATCCCTAGTAGCAACCTAAGTAGGGAGGCCCAGACTTCCCTCTCCCCATCCACTTGGAGCAGCTCCTCTGGGGGAATCCCAAGGCGTTCCCAGGCCAGCTGAGAAACATAGTCCCTCCAGCGTGTCCTGGGTCTTCCTCTGGGTCTCCTCCCGGTGGGACATGCCCGGAACACCTCACCAGGGAGGCGTCCAGGAGGCATCCTAACCAGATGCCCGAGCCACCTCAACTGGCTCCTCTCGATGTGGAGAAGCAGCGGCTCTACTCCGAGTCCCTCCCGGATGACTGAGCTTCTCACCCTATCTCTAAGGGAGAGTCCAGACACCCTGCGGAGAAAACTCATTTCAGCCGCTTGTATCCGAGATCTCGTTCTTTCGGTCACAACCCAAAGCTCATGACCATAGATGAGGGTGGGAACGTAGATCGATCGCTCATGACCATAGATGAGGGTGGGAACGTAGATCGATCGGTAAATTGAGAGCTTTGCCTTTTGACTCAGCTCTCTCTTCACCACGACAGACCGGTACAGCGCCCGCTTCACTGCGGATGCTGCACCTATCCGCCTATCGATCTCACGCTCCAGTTTTCCCTCATTCGTGAACAAGACCCCGAGATACTTAAACTCCTCCACTTGGGGCAGGACCTCCTCCCCGACCCGGAGAGGGCACTCTACCCTTTTCCGGCTCAAGACCATGGCCTCGGATTTGGAGGAACTGATCCTCATCCCGGCCGCATCACACTCGGCTGCAAACCGCTCCAGTGAAAGCTGTAGATCACGATCTGATGAAGCCAATAGGACCACATCATCTGCAAAAAACAGAGAAGCGATTCTAAGGCCACCAAAACGGATCCTCTCAACACCTTGGCTGCGCCTAGAAATTCTGTCCATAAAAGTTATGAACAGAATCGGTGACAAAGGGCAACCTTGGCGGAGTCCAACTCTCACTGGAAACGAGCCTGCGTGTGCACGCACGTGCAAACCGGATTCCAAAAAAGTTGGGACACTAAACAAATTGTGAAGAAAAACTGAATGCAATGATGTGGAGATGGCAAATGTCAATATTTTATTTGTAATAGAACATAGATTACAGATCAAAAGTTTAATCTGAGTAAATGTAACAATTTCACAGTGTCAACAAATCCCAAAAAAGTTGGGACAAGTAGCAATAAGTGGCTGGAAAAAGGACATTGAGCATATAACGAACAGCTGGAAGACCAATTAACACTAATTAGGTCAATTGACAACATGATTGGGTATAAAAAGAGCTTCTCGGAAGCCATTTTCGCACTGCACGGCCCTCCCAAGCCTAGCTCGTCCCTGGTTGGCCGAGAGCCCGGCCTGGCCCGCCCCGGCTCATTACGCATTGTGCGGAGAGCCGCCTTGAAGTGGGTGGGACGTTCTCTTGAAGTGGGTGGGAAGTTCTTGTGTGCGCGCTTGGTGTGTTTTAAGAGAGGAGACGTCGCAAAAAAATATTTGTTAACTGAATATATATTAGTGTTTCTGAGTTTAATTTTTGTTAATAACTGATTACAAATCAGCTTATCCGTGCATGCGTGGGTTTTCTCGAGGTGCTCCGGTTTCCTCCCACAGTCCAAAAACATGCATGTTAGGCTGATTGGTAACTCTAAATTGACCCTGGGTGTGAACTAATATTCTCTAACTCTTGCGCGTAGCTAGGATTTTAAAATATAACTAATATTCTCTAACTCCTGCACGTGGCCAGGATGTTACGAGGGGCAATTCCTTTATAGGAAAAGTGGACTCCTGAAAAAAGTAATACGCCTTGGTGGCCTAGTGGTTAGAGCGTCGGCTTTCTGCTCTAAATTTTATCTCGACTCGGGTTCGAATCTCACTCGGTTGTGTTATGATTTCAAAAGGGTAACCCAGTTTGTAACGAGACCCAGAACGACACAAGACAAAAAAGGTGCAAAAGTAACAGTGTTTATTATTTACAGTGGGAATATCTATTTACAAATGTACAAGGGTCCTCTGGATTTCCTGGAAGATGAAAAGAGGACAGTCAGATGGGTTTGATCAGAAAGTTCTTCCATGGGTAATTGCTTTCGTTTGTTTATTGTTTCCTTACGGATGAAAAGAGGAGGATGTTCCAGAGTGTCCTAAAGTCCTTGAGATGGAGTCCCAAAGGGCGAGCGAGGCAGGCAAGTGGCTGGAGGGCAAAGCACGAACGAGCAGAGAGCTGGAACCAGGAGAATCCGAGGGCTGAGAACAAAACAAGCACAGGGTAAGTTTCTTTCAAATGTATTCACAAACTGGCTAGAAGCATAAATACCGTGTGGCATAAAATGCTTCAGCGAAGAGCAGAACTCGACTGCAGCCTTAAGTAGAGGTGGAACTCGTCAGGTGGATGACCGTCAGCTGTGGATGATTGGCGGCCATCTTGGGCTGCAGCAGGTGCCACTCTTACAGTACCCCCCCCTCAAGGGGCGCCTCCAGGAGCCCCGACGCGCTTCTCTGGGTGAGCCCTGAAGAAGGCGGTGATCAGACTGGGGTCCAGGATAAAAGAGCGAGGGATCCACGACCGTTCCTCAGGACCGTAACCCTCCCAGTCCACAAGATACTGGAAACCTCTCCCACGACGGCGCACATCCAGAATGGCACGAACGGTGAAGGCTGGATGGTTGTCGATGAGACGAGGAGGCGGCGGAAGGTCGGCAGGCGGACACAAAGGACTCACGGAAACGGGCTTGACCTGGGACACGTGAAACGTCGGATGAACCTTCATGGAAGCTGGCAGCCGAAGACGAACTGCAGCGGGGTTGATGACCCGGACGACAGGGAAAGGCCCGATGAAACGAGGTGCCAACTTTCTTGGGGTGTCCTTCAGGGCGATGTTCCTAGTGGAGAGCCAAACCCTCTGACCCACCTGATAGGAGGGCGCAGTAGATCGGTGGCGGTCCGCAAACCTCTTATTCTGGGTGGCCGTGCGGAGGAGTGCCGCCTTAGCCTGGCGCCAGATACGCCGACATCGTCTGAAATGGTGCTGCACTGACGGCACAGCTATGTCCGACTCCTGGCTGGGGAACAAAGGAGGCAAATATCCCAGCGACGCTTCAAAAGGAGTCATACCTGTGGCTGCAGACGTATGGGCGTTGTGAGCGTACTCCACCCAGACCAGATGTCGACTCCAGGCAGAGGGATTGCCCTCAACGAGACATCGAAGGGTGGCTTCAAGCTCCTGGTTGCACCGTTCAGCCTGACCGTTGGACTGCGGGTGGTAGCCGGAGGTGAGACTGGTCGACGCCCCCAAGGCACTACAAAAACTGCGCCACACCTGAGAGACGAACTGGGGACCCCTATCCGACACCACGTCAGAAGGGACACCGTGTATACGAAAAACGTGCTGTACCAGGAGATGAGCTGTCTCCATTGCAGAAGGCAACTTGGGAAGAGGTACAAAATGGGCTGCTTTAGAAAACATGTCAATGATTGTGAGAATGGTGGTGTTACCCTCAGAAGGAGGCAGGCCGGTGACTAAATCAAGAGCGATGTGGGACCATGGGCGGCTGGGTGTGGGCAATGGCCGAAGAAGACCTGCAGGGGGTTGGGTACCGGTCTTGTTTCTGGCACATGTGGGACAAGCTGCAACAAAGTCTTTAACATCTTGGGATAAAGTGGGCCACCAGAAATGAGTCTTGGTTAATGATAACATACGTGTAATACCTGGGTGACAAGAGAGCTTGTTCGTATGCACCCATTCAAGTACTTTGGACCTCATGGCGGTGGGAACGAAGAGCGTGCCAGGAGGTCCTGTGCCAGGGTCTGGTTCCAAACGATGGGCATCACGAACCTCCTGGGCAATGGGCCAGGTGAGTGCCCCAATGATGCAAGCCGGGGGTAAGATGTTCTCTTCAACTTCTGGAGCATCTGGAGGAGAGAACTGACGAGACAAAGCATCGGGTTTAACATTTTTAGAACCCGGACGGAAAGTCAATGTGTAATTGAATCTGTTGAAAAACAGTGACCAGCGTGCCTGCCGGGGATTTAGACGTTTAGCGTCTCTGAGGTAAGTGAGGTTCTTATGGTCAGTCCAAATAAGAAAAGGTAGCTCAGTGCCCTCAAGCCAGTGACGCCATTCCTCTAGTGCTAGTTTAACAGCAAGTAGTTCTCTGTTGCCCACGTCATAATTCCGTTCAGCTGGGGACAGACGGCGAGAGAAAAATGCACATGGGTGCACTCTGCTGTCCAAAGGTGATCTCTGTGATAAAACTGCTCCTACCCCAGTGTCTGAAGCGTCTACCTCAAGGATGAACTGACGAGTGCTGTCTGGATGACAGAGGATGGGAGTGGAAGAAAAAAGCTGTTTTAGCTTACCGAAAGCAGAGTTGGCTTCCGGGGTCCATCTGAAATTTCTGTTGATGGATGTTAGTTGTGATAGAGGCGCTGCGATGCGACTGTAGTCCTTGATAAAACGTCTGTAGAAGTTTGCAAAACCCAAGAACCGTTGAAGTTGTTTCCTGGTCTCAGGGACCGGCCACTCCACCACTGCCTTAGTCTTTTCCGGGTCTGCCCTGTAGTGTCCTTCTCCAAAAATAAAACCCAAAAATGCAACAGAAGAAGTGTGAAATGAACATTTTTCACCTTTTACGAAAAGTTGGTTCTCATACAGTCTTTGGAGCACCGTCCGGACATGCGTGACATGTTCATTCTCATTCCTGGAATAAATGAGAATATCGTCCAAGTAAACAAACACAAAATCACCAATAAAGTCTCTCAAAACATCATTTACCAGTGCTTGAAATACTGCAGGGGCATTAGTGAGGCCAAAAGGCATGACAAGATACTCAAAGTGTCCCAGGGGCGTCTTAAAAGCTGTCTTCCATTCATCACCCTCTCTGATACGGACAAGGTGATAGGCATTACGTAGGTCCAATTTGGAGAAGATTGTGGCTGGTTGCAATTGCTCATGGACTGAGTCAAGTAGTGGTAAGGGATATTTGTTCTTTACGGTAATACTGTTCAAACCCCGATAGTCAATACAAGGGCGTAGAGTCTTGTCTTTCTTAGCAACAAAAAAAAAACCTGCCCCTAGTGGAGAAGTAGATGGACGGATGATACCTGAATCCAAAGACTCCTCGATGTAGGCTTTCATGGATCCACGTTCAGGACCCGAGAGGTGATACAAACGGCTAGATGGCAGAGGAGCTCCAGGAAGAAGGTCGATGGCACAGTCATAGGGACGATGGGGAGGAAGAGAGAGAGCCCTCACCTTACTAAACACTGGAGACAGATCATGATACTCAGGTGGAATGTCGGATAGATCAATGTTCTCAGCTTCTTGTTTACTGGTTAAAGGGTTGGAGATGCCTGAGCGAAGGCAATTCTTCAAACACTTGTCACTCCATTTCTCTATCCGACCAAACTCCCAATTGATGTGGGGATTATGGTTCTGTAACCAGGGAAACCCTAAAATCATTTGAGTGTTGGGGTGAATCAAACTTAAAGAAACTAACAGATTCATGGTGATTACCAGATGTGATTAAATGCAAGTTTTTAGTCTTAAAGCGAATCTGTGCCAAAGTCTCCCCAGTTACTCCAGTAACAGAAACAGGGTCAATGTCCAGAACGGGGAGAGCAAATTCCTTAACTAAATCATGACTGATTAAATTTTGTTCAGCACCAGAGTCAATCAATGCTGACACAGGAAAACGATTTTGTTCGAACTGAATGACAGTGGGTAAAGTTAATCTACGCATGGAAGTAACAGATGAAGTGCCCACCAATAACTTCCGTTCTATTGGCGGGCGTTTACGTTTCCCAAAAGTGGGCATGAAGCAACATAATGTCCCTCCTTTCCACAATACATGCATAAGTTGGAATTCATACGTCTCATTCTTTCACTTTCTGTCAATTTAGTCCTACCAATCTGCATGGGTTCAGGTTCAGGTAACCAATAACTTCCGTTCTATTGGCGGGCGTTTACGTTTCCCAAAAGTGGGCATGAAGCAACATAATGTCCCTCCTTTCCACAATACATGCATAAGTTGGAATTCATACGTCTCATTCTTTCACTTTCTGTCAATTTAGTCCTACCAATCTGCATGGGTTCAGGTTCAGGTAATGCTAACTGAGTTCCAGTAGATGGCGGTAGCGAGCTTCGGAACTTGGCACCAAATTTATATTCCCCACCTGATGACGTGGAGAAACCGGAAGTGTTGGGTCTCTGGTAGTTGTAGTCCCGTTCTCGGCGACGTTCCCGGAAGCGTTCGTCAATGGAGATCGCCAAATTTATTAGTGCGTCGAAACTAGGAGGTTCATCTCTTGCTGCAATCTGGTCCTTAACATAATCCGAGAGAGAGTTCAGAAATGTACCTTGAAGCGCCCTGTCGTTCCACTCCGTTTGAGCCGCGAGAATGCGGAAGTCCAGAGCGTGTTCGGAGACGGGTCGTCTGCCCTGATGTAAACCCAACAAACGCTTCTCTGCGTTGGGTTGTTGCAACGGCCGGTCGAAAATCCTGCGGAACTCGTTCAGAAACTGGTCGAACGACACAAAGTCCAAATCATGGTTGTGGAGGTAAGAAGATGCCCACTGGAGGGCTTTACCTGAAAGCTGACTGTTCAGATAAGTTATCTTAGCGATGTCCGTGGAATAAAGTTGAGGAGCTCCTTTGAAGGCGAGTTTGCACTGTAGGAGGAAGCCTTCACACAACGCTGGGTCTCCTGAGAAGAGTTCAGATGGTTTAACCAGTAACTGTTGAGGAGAATGAGAGTTATTGCTTGAACTGGTGCTGGGCGAGTTTGAGTCTGAGGTGGCAGCAGGAGCTGTGGGAGGAGAAATAGCAAGTTTCTTCTGTATTGTGTTAACCATACCTCCGAGTACTAGCATGTCAGTTTGGGTCTTATGTTGTTGACTTAATATTTGTTTTAGCATCCCCTCTACTGAAGTTTGGCCTGTGGCCTGCGAGGAGGAAGCTTGTGCGTTCATGGTCTCGTTCTGGGTTTTGTTTTGGCTGAAGCATTAACTGTTATGATTTCAAAAGGGTAACCCAGTTGGTAACGAGACCCAGAACGACACAAGACAAAAAAGGTGCAAAAGTAACAGTGTTTATTATTTACAGTGGGAATATCTATTTACAAATGTACAAGGGTCCTCTGGATTTCCTGGAAGATGAAAAGAGGACAGTCAGATGGGTTTGATCAGAAAGTTCTTCCATGGGTAATTGCTTTCGTTTGTTTATTGTTTCCTTACGGATGAAAAGAGGAGGATGTTCCAGAGTGTCCTAAAGTCCTTGAGATGGAGTCCCAAAGGGCGAGCGAGGCAGGCAAGTGGCTGGAGGGCAAAGCACGAACGAGCAGAGAGCTGGAACCAGGAGAATCCGAGGGCTGAGAACAAAACAAGCACAGGGTAAGTTTCTTTCAAATGTATTCACAAACTGGCTAGAAGCATAAATACCGTGTGGCATAAAATGCTTCAGCGAAGAGCAGAACTCGACTGCAGCCTTAAGTAGAGGTGGAACTCGTCAGGTGGATGACCGTCAGCTGTGGATGATTGGCGGCCATCTTGGGCTGCAGCAGGTGCCACTCTTACAGGTTGAAGTTATTTTACGTTTGTCTTTTATTGGAGAAAATAAAAAGGAGTTTGTGTTAACCACAGGCATAACACAAACTCCTTTTTTTTATCCAATAAAAGACAAACGTAAAATAACTTAAACCGAGTGAGATTCAAACCCGACTCGATAAATAAAGTTCAGAGCGGAAAGCCGACGCTCTAACCACTAGGCCACCGAGGCGTATTACTTTTTTTAGGAGTCCACTTTTCCTATTAAGGAATTGTCTTCGTAACATCTTGGCTACGCGCAAGAGTTAGAGAATATTAGTTATATTTTAATGAAATTCAGCTCGCGCTGAAAGGCGGAAATGCTCTGTATGGGTGCGTGCTTCGTGTTATTTACGTTCCAACATAAGCTGATTTGTAATCAGTTAACAAAAATTAAACTCTGAAACACTAATTCAACTAACAATTTTTGTTTGGGGGGGGTTTCTGTAGTTAAATTTGAATGAAATTCAGCTCGCGCTGAGGTTGTTGTTAGAACGAGTTGATGACTCAACAAGCAGCAGTTCCGCCCCTGCTGCAAACAACGAATCAAATGTGAGCAGTACATGACGTCAAACTGGGCCCGGGAGCTCAGCCCGATCAGAACCTGCGTCGGTGGAGTTCCAAAACGAGGGCTGACGCTGGGCGGAAAAGGCAAATGCGAACATGACGAACCCGGGTTAGAAGGCGGCCGGGCCGTTGAGGGCTGTGCAGTGCGAAAACGGCTTGTGTGTCTGTGTCTCTCAGAAGTCAAGATGGTAAGAGGATCACCAATTCCACCATTGTTGCGCAGAAAGATACTGCAGCAATACCAGAATGGTGTTACCCAGCGTAAAATAGCAAAGACTTTTAAGTTATCATCAACCGTGCATAACATCAAAAAAGGCGTTCAATACAGGATCAACTGGACTTTATTTGTTGCAGAAAACGTTTCGACTTCTGTCCAGAAGTCTTTTTCAATTCTGAATGAATGAAAGCTGTGAGAACGAGAAGTTTTATACAAGCCACGCACCAACATATGAAATTGGAAACTGAAATAACACCACAAAATACCTAACATGCCCATTCTATTTAAATTGACAAAACAAAACAACACATCACACCTGGGGGTTTGTAACACATACATGTAAATTGAAAGATCACACCTTAACAGTAGGAGGTTCCCTTGAGGTCTCTGGTAGAAGACACAAACTGTATGTAAATTGACAACAAAACACCTCCCAAACAACAACAGAGGCTACTCAGAGAAACTTTGTTAGTCTAATTTACAGACAAGACATCACTGCTCCCATCCAGTGTAAAACGTTTCGGAATCAAATCCAAAACTGAGTTATAAGTCTTAGAAAGTTGAAATCTCAGACCCGTGCATAACATCATCAAAAGATTCAGAGAATCTGGAACAATCGCTGTGCGTAAGGGTCAAGGCCGTAAAACTCTACTGGATGATCGTGATCTCTGGGCCCTTAAACATCACTGCACCTCAAACAGGAATGCCACTAGAGGTGTAACGGTACGCTAAAATCACATTTCGGTTCGGTTCAATTACAAGGAGGGTTCGGTTCGGTTAATTTTCGGTACAAAAAAAAAAAGACAAAATAAAGACT
>JBBPBX010007314.1:55171-65637 GCA_038048925.1 Garcialebias charrua | reverse complement strand
AATCATAAAGCAAAAACTGGTATTTCAAAATATTTTGTAAAAGACAACGATGAAGTTCATGATGAAAATGAAATTGTAAATGGATTTAATCAATATTTCGTGAATGTTGGATCAAGCCTTGCAGCTAAGATACCAAAAGTAGATAAAAATATGATCCACTCAATTACAGGTTGTGCAAATAGTATTTTCCTAAATGGAACTAACAAAGAGGAAATAATGAATGTAGTAAAACATCTTACAGACAAGAGATCGAAAGACTGGGTGGACATGGATATGATGTTTGTAAAGGACATAATGAGCCATGTTATTGAGCCGTTCACATACATATGTAACTTATCATTTTCAACAGGAATTTTTCCAGATAATATGAAAGTAGCTAAGGTCGTTCCTCTTTTTAAAAATGGTGATAAATGTGTATTCAACAATTATAGACCTATATCCTTGTTACCACAGTTTTCAAAAATTCTTGAAAAACTATTTGTAAACAGACTAGACCAATTTATAGATAAACAAAATATTCTAAGCAGCAGTCAGTATGGGTTTAGATCAAAAAACTCTACATCAATGGCTCTCATGGAATTAATGGAACAAATAACTACTGCTGTCGATCAAAAACAACACTGTATCAGTATCTTTGTTGATTTAAAAAAAGCATTCGATACTATTGATCACACAATTCTCCTTGAAAAACTGAACAAATATGGTATTAGAGGACCAGCATTACAGTGGGTATCTAGCTACTTAAAAAATAGGAAACAATTTGTACAAATAAATGATGTAAGATCTGACCTCTGTAATATCACATGTGGAGTTCCCCAAGGCTCTGTACTTGGACCAAAGCTTTTTATTTTATATGTGAATGACTTGGTAAATGTGTCAGGACTCCTTAAATGTGTACTTTTCGCAGATGATACCACTTTTTTCTGTTCAGGTGAAGATATAGAACAAATGTTAGAATTGATAAAGACAGAATTTGTAAAGATACAAACTTGGTTTAAAATAAATAAATTATCATTAAATCTAGAGAAAACTAATTACATGATATTCGGTAATAGAAAGAAAACTGTTGATGTTCCACTCAAAATTGAGGATGTTGAGATTTGTAGAGTGAATGAGGTGAAGTTTTTGGGTGTTATCATTGATGACAAACTGACATGGAAACAACACATAAATTCTGTAAGAATAAAAATAGCTAAATCGATAGCAGTACTGTACAAAGTCAGAGACCTATTGAATGATAAAGCTCTGTATTTGTTGTATAACACAATCATTGTTCCACACTTAATCTATTGTATTGATGTTTGGGGGAATGCGTGTAAAACAATCACAAAGCCTATTTTTGTATTACAGAAAAGAGCTGTAAGAATTATCACTAGAAAGCATTACCGTCATCCATCAAGTACATTATTTTATCAACTAAAATTACTGAAGTTCCATGATTTGGTAGACTATAATATTTTATCAGTTATGTATAGAGCTCAAAATAATGCATTACCTTTAAATATCCAAATGCACTTTGTTAAAAGACAAAGTTGTTATAATCTTAAGGGAACAGAGTTGTTTGTAAAACCACAATTCAGAACCAGTTTGAAGGGACGTTCTACCTCAATTCAGGGAATTAGATTATGGAATGGCTTGGAGAATGTAGTTAAAAATGCCAAGTCAATGTTTACATTTAAAAAAATGATCAAAACAAATATGTTAAAAAAATATATGTGAAATAACGTAATGTGTATTGTATTAGTTAGAAAATTAGAAAGTGTTAGTCATTTTGTACTGTATTAGTATTAGTTAGAAAACTAGAAAGAGTTAGTCATTTTGTACTGTATTAGTATTAGTTAGAAAATTAGAAAGAGTTAGTCATTTTGTACTGTTGGTTGAAGAATATTATTGTTTAACCTGATTGTTGGAAAAAGTTGGTTGAAGATTATTATTGTTTACATGGTTTGACTACTGTTGTTTAATCTGATTGTTGGAGATAAGGGGCAGATATAATAAGATTTATTCTTCTTTCTGCCACCTTTCATTTTTTTACATTTTGTACACTATCATTATGAGATTGCCTTGTATTGTTTCTTTTGTAAAAAAATGAACAAATTTAATAAACATAAACATAAACATAAACCACCAACGATGCTTAATCACCTTTCTTTTTCTCTCTTCACAGGTCCTTGGATATTACCTTTGCTCTCCTTTTCTCATTACAAGTTTTGAAAAAACAAAATGTATCGAGTCTTCTGTCTGAAGACAAATACCAAAACACCTTATTGTGTTTGGTTGGGTTTTCAAAAACTTGAAGAGAAACAGAGTGACACAGGAAAATGAATTAAACTTTTTGTGTGAAAGTGGCTCGTTATATTTTACTTGAAGCCAACTTTCAATAGTGTTTTCTCATTATGTTATTGTCTTATTTGTTTAAGAGGTATCTTTATAAAGTGGGAATTCTCCTCTTCCTCGACTCTTATTCACTCTGTCCTTCATTATAGCTGGAAAACAGCTGGAAAACTAAAAACAACAGTAGCTTATGGCTCACTGCTAAAGCTGGAAAACTAAAAAAACGCTGGTGTACCTCAAGCAGGCCGATTGGGATCCATTTTTTTTCTTTTTACATTGTTTCCTTTGGAATCAATATCCAGAAAGTATAAGATTTCCTGTCACTGCTGTGCTGATGATATCAAAACATATTTTCCCATCTTGCAACAGGAAATGATCCTCTGACCCGAAAGTGAAAATTCATGTTACTGAAAGTTTGGTAAACATTTGAAAAGTACACTAAATGCAAAAGTGAACCATTTTCTATTACCAAAATTGCCTAGAATGGAATCAGAGAAGGCAGCACGGTGGCGCAACTGGTAAAGCTGCTGCCTCTAAGCAAGCAGGTCCCCGATTCAAATCCCAGTCCAGGGGCCTTTCTGAGTGGAATTTGCATGTTCTCTCCGTACATGCGTGTGTTTTCTCCGGGTACTCAGGTTTCCTCCCACAGACCAAAAGCATGCATGTTAGGCTGATTGGTAACTCTAAATTGTCTCTCTGTGTGAATGAGAGAGTGAATGGTTGTTTGTCTAGTTTGTCTCCATGCGGCCCTGTGATGGACTGGAGACCTGTCCAGGGTGTACCCTGCCTCTCACACAGTGATGGCTGGGCATGGGCACCGGAGACCCCATGACCCGAAATGGAAGAAGCGGGTAAAAGATAATGGATGGATGGATGGATGGATGGAATAAGAGAAGGAGAATTTTTGGAAGCAGACTGCAGCCAACAAATAAACAATAATTTGAAAGAAGGATCAAGCCTACTGCCATCCTTCCACACCTATGGAGAATGCTGCTAGCGCTGGACAGCTGGAGGATCTAAGCAGAAACTAGTCCTCAAAATGGACCAAGACGACCACTTCTTAAAAAATACCTGTCACATCTATTTGGAGTGCAACAGAGAAGTTTTAACAAAAGCTGGTTCGATCAATATTTGTAGTTGAGTGTGATCCCCCTATAGTTGGAACACACCCTACGGTCCCCCTTTTTGAATAGGGGAACCACCACCCCAGTCTGCCAATCCAAGGGAACTGCCCCGATGTCCACGCAATATTGCAGAGTCGCGTAAGCCAACACAACCCCACAACATCCAGAGCCCTAAGGAACTCAGGGCGAATCTCATCCACCCCTGGAGCCCTGCCACCGCGGAGCTTTTTAACCACCTCGGTGACCTCAGCTCCAGAGATTGGAGAGCCCGACCCAAAGTCCCCAGGCTCCGCTTCCTCAGTGGAAGACGTGCCAGTAGGATTGAGGAGGTCTTCGAAGTATTCCGCCCACCGACTCACAACATCCCGAGTTGAGGTCAACAGCACGCCATCCCCACCATAAATGGTGTTGGTCGCGTACCTCTTTCCCCCCCTGAGACGCCGGATGGTGGACCAGAATCGCCTCGAAGCCGTACGGAAGTCATTCTCCATGGCCTCTCCGAACTCCTCCCACGCCCGAGTTTTTGCCTCAGCAACCACCCGAGCCGCATGCCGTTTGGACTGCCGGTACCTATCAGCTGCTTCCGGGGTCCCACAGGCCAAAAAGGTCCAATAGGACTCCTTCTTCAGCCTGACAGCATCCCTCACCGCCGGGTTTGAGGGTTACCACCACGACAAGCACCAACAACCTTGCGACCACAGCTCCGATAAGCTGCCTCGACAATAGAGGCGCGGAACATGGTCCACTCGGACTCAATGGTCCCCGACTCCCTCGGAACGTGTTCAAAGCTCTCCCGGAGGTGGGAGTTAAAGCTCCATCTTACGGGAGACTCTGCCAGACTAAAATAATTAAATTAATCCAATTAAATTAAATTAGAAATAATCAAACTTTGTCTAAATTCATGCACGTATAGAAACCAAAATAATTCCTGCTCAAAGAGTCAATTTTGCCTTAGATAAGAGAATTAAGCCTTGATTAATTCATTATTATTGTTTGTTTATTATTGTTGTTGATTTTTAGTTTGATTATTTTTGTAATAAAACTTCAAAGACAACTTTGGCCTCTTCATTCAGATAAATATTCATTTGTTCTGGTATAGAACTCCCTGTAATAACAGATTCTTCTCCCATGACTGATTCTGATTGTTAAAGGGTGAATATTTTAATGAAGTAGTTGGTCAGTAAACTGACCAGCTGGTGCCAAACTTTAATGAATGAAAATTAAATAAAACAAATGTAGTGGAGTTGACATGGAAAAGGTGTCACCCTTCTTCCTCCATCTCCCTTCGTTATTGCCACACAAGCTTCTACCCTGAGGCTGTTAGACTCATGAACCCCTAGTCAGGATTATCACTGTGAAAATTACTGTGAAAAAAATCACTGTGATGCCACTTGATTGCTGATATATGATGCTGATCTCATGCTGCTGATTTATTTTATGTTGCTGTGTTCATTCATCCTCATCTGCTCACACAGACTCATGAGGTGAAACACCTGGAGAGCTGGTGCAAAGAGAACAATCTTCACATGAATGTGAAGAAGACAAAGGAGATGATTGTGGACTTCAGAAGGAACAAACACACCCATGCCCCATTGATAATAGGCGGGTCTGCAGTGGAAGTGGTCTCCAGCTACAAATACTTGGGTGTACACATGAATGATAACCTCAGCTGGAGCAACAACACCACCAGCCTGATCAAGAAAGGTCATCAGAGACTCTACTTCCTCAGACGGCTGAGACGAGCTGGTCTGAGCAGCCCAGTTCTCACCTCGTTCTACAGGTGTGCAGTGGAGAGCATCCTGTGCTCCAGCATCAACGTGTGGCATGGAGGCTGCACAGTTGAAGAGAGGAAAGCTCTGCAGAGAGTGGTGAAGGCTGCACAGAAGTCTGTTGGAGTCAGTCTCCCCACCATCACAGACATTTACACCTCTAGATGCAGGAAAAGAGCCACCTGTATCATGAAAGACCTCACTCATCCAGCACACTCACTCTTTGCCCCACTCCCCTCAGGACGGAGGTTGAGGAGCATCAAGTGTAGAACCACTAGACTGAGGAACAGCTTCTACCCTGAGGCTGTTAGACTCATGAATAAATAAAAATAAAATTAAAATAAACACTGCAAAATATCACATCATGCTGATGCTGATCTGTTTTCTTGTTGCTGTGTTCATCTGTGTTCATCTGTGACCATCTGCTCATACAAACTCATGTTCGTGCTGCTGTTTATTCCCACTATATTAGGCTTAGTGTATTACTAGTTGATGTTTTTCTTAGTTAGTTCTCGATGTTATTACTGTTTTTCTCTTTCATTTGTTGTTGGATGTAACTGGGACCTCGTGTACATAATCTCGTTTTCATCTCATGTACCACATGCGGTGCAAATGACGACTCTCTGACTCTCTGACTCTGACTCTGATGTTCGTGCTGCTGTTGTTTGGCGCGTTGTTTTGTACTAGTAGTGCTTAGTGTATTTTTAGTTTAGTGTATGTCTTAGTTCATGTCTTAGATCTTATTACTGTTTTTCTTTACAATTTGTATTTTTGATGGATTTAACTGGGACCCTGTGTACTTTGTACATAGTTTTGTTCCATCTAATGTAGCTTACCACATGTGATGTGAATGACAATAAAGACACCTTGACCTTGAGAACTGAAAGGACAAATGATCCTTCATAGCAGCACCCTCGTCATATGTATTATGAGGTTTTGTACCATGACATAAGCAGCTAGTAGTTTGGGATTCCTCTCTCATGTTCTGTTTGATTTGTTCCAACTCCATAAAGAAAATCTTAAGGTTTCTCCAAAACACCACTAGATGGCAGCAGAGTAATGTTCACGGTTCTCCATGGTGGACTTTGGGATCTTGAGGGAACTCCACCAGGATGTGGGCCGGGCTGTGAAAATGGTTCCCGAGGTGATTAACCCGAGTGTTTGTTTGATTCTGACCTCGACTGCTCTGGGAGAAGTCCGGTTCACTTCAGAGAAGAGTGCACGACGTGTTGTTATGAGACGGAACTTGTGAGCGTGCTCGGCCCGCATGGAAGCACAGAGCGGCGGGGAGCCGCCGCCTTCTCAGCGGGCAGCAGAGGAGAGGAGCCCCGGCAGCGTGGAGCCGGAAGTCCGCTGCTGCAGGAGGAGGGTGGCCGCGGTGAGCTCTCCTGCTCTGTCCGCCTCACGGCTCACCTTGCCCGGGGTCATGGACACAGAGGGGAGGGTGGACGAGTCCAGACTCAGGATGCACATCTTTAAAAATGGTATCACACTTTTTTTAACTGTTGCTTATCACAGACTCCAAGTTTAAATATGTATGAAAACAACAGGAAATTATTTAGGAGGGACAAAATAAACTGAATTAAAACTTAATTTTAAAATATCAAGTCAGAAGTTCAAGTTTCTTTGTCATTCGCATCACAGTGGTACATGAGGTGGAACGAATTTGGTTACTCAAGGTCCTACACCCAAAAATAGCAAAGCAGTCTACAGTATAAGGATCTAAGCAGTGGCGGATCTACCATTCAGGCGAACGAGGCCTGGGCCTGGGGCCGCCAATGAGCAGGGGCCGCCAATGAGCAGGGGCCGCCAATAAGCAGGGACCCCAGCCGTCACCTACATCCTTAACATTGCTCCTGCTTGTTAATGTACGTTTAACATAAAAATAATTATAGTTACGATGAAAACTATCTTTAAAAACGCAACAGAAAAAACGGTTGAGTTCTGTACCCCCCTACTAAAATGGACTATTCCGTCATGCGTCATGACGTCACCCACTAATCCAGGAAGTGCTGTATGCTCGCTGCTGTTTTGTGTGAGAAGGAAGCGGGAGACAGGAGACAGAAAAGCGGAGCTGAAAAACGTAAAAAGCGTCAAAAAACAATAACGTATGTTTCTTCACTACCGAAAGTGACAACCTTTTTTAATGGGTCGAATTCTAAAACTTCATCAACTGCTAATGACGGTCACGAGCGAGCGCAGCGGCCCATTTAAAAGTGTGGCGGAACCGCCGCCGGTGTTCTGTGAAGATTGCATGGGACACCGGACATCAGGATCCAGGAGGAAGTTAATGGCGCCGAGGCAGTGACTCAAGAGATGAAGATAAAGTATTTACAGCAAGATGAGGTACGAGGTTTAGAAATTATTTTGTAGGTTGGGTAAAAGAAATCCTAACAGTAATCAGCTGAGACAACCACTATTTTCACGTTTTCTTTCTGTATCAAAATATTAAAAGATATTCGACCTAAATCTTCTGAATTAAATAGGAGAGAGGGGATTATATATTTTACCTACTTTAGCTCTCTGCCCTGCTTGCTTAGTATACAGTATTATTAAATTATTCGGACTTTACATTGAATAGAATAGATCTAAAATATTCCACAGTTATCTATAAAAAAAAATTCTCAACCATTTTACAAAATATTTGACTGTTAAAACTTCATCAGACTATCATTGTTTTGTTATTTGGTCCATAGTCCCTCCATTAAATACATTATAAAGCACAACTTATAGCTTTCAGAGTAATGCAAAAATGTGTTTTTTAATAATGACAGGTTTGCTTTGGACAGAAATGCCACTGTTAGTTTAAAACAACAGAATCAAAAGGCTAGGATTGCTAAATTAAAATGTTATCTAAAATGTAAAAATTGATATAAATGAAAAGTGACATTCCCTGATGCATGCTCAATAATCCAGGTGGAAAAATCTGTGACATTATTTGAGTCATTTAGTTTACAGTAAGTCTTACAGTCTGTGTAAGTTTTAAGGTTTAAAAAGAAGTCAAAACTTTCAGTCTTAATTATGGAAACTTGGATAAATGAGAGCCTTCACATGTGTTAAATGTAATAATGTCTTATTTTTTCTTTTATTTCCTCCAACACTAACATATTTGTTGTTTTTTTCAGATGCAGTCTTTAAACATGCATCATTAAAGACCAGAAACAAGACAGAAGACAACTTTCATAGAAGTCCAGCTGAATAATCAAGGTAATTCATGATCACTTAATGCTGTAAAAAGTGTCTCATGCCTGGACATCTTGCTGTTCATATCGAGCCAGTGTGTGAATTCATCTCAAAATACCACATCTCAACTACACACACTCACTTTTCACATTGATCTAACAACTGTTCCCTGTTACAGAATATGTAATATAACGTTAAAAGAATTAAAGTTGTGAAAATCTTATAATTTAGGAAAATATATTTCTACTGTATTGCTCACATCTACCCTCTCTATTTGTTTGTGTTTATTTAGTGTTGTTGAATTTTGGTGTAAGACTTGATTTAGAGCCTTTTATTGCAATAATAAAACATCCATCCATCCATTTTCTTCCTCTTATCCGGGGTCGGGTCGCGGGGGTAGCAGCCTAAGTAGGGAGGCCCAGACTTCCCTCTCCCCAGCCACTTGGAGCAGCTCCTCTGGGGGAATCCCAAGGCGTTCCCAGGCCAGCCGAGAAACATAGTCCCTCCAGCGTGTCCTGGGTCTTCCTCTGGGTCTCCTCCCGGTGGGACATGCCCGGAACACCTCACCAGGGAGGCGTCCAGGAGGCATCCTAACCAGATGCCCGAGCCACCTCAACTGGCTCCTCTCGATGTGGAGAAGCAGCGGCTCTACTCCGAGTCCCTCCCGGATGACTGAGCTTCTCACCCTATCTCTAAGGGAGAGTCCAGACACCCTGCGGAGAAAACTCATTTCAGCCGCTTGTATCCGAGATCTCGTTCTTTCGGTCACAACCCAAAGCTCATGACCATAGATGAGGGTGGGAACGTAGATCGATCGGTAAATTGAGAGCTTTGCCTTTTGACTCAGCTCCCTCTTCACCACGACAGACCGGTACAGGGCCCCTTTACAAAGGTTTGCCTGGGGCCCCAAAATGTCTAAGTCCGCCACTGGATCTAAGACATAGAAACGAATCCTATAACTCCAAAAGATCTAAGATACATATCTTAGATCTGCACCGATAAATCGGCCCGATTTCTTTAATTTTGGGAAATCGGAAATCGTCCCATATGCATGAGAAACCGATTTTACCGATTCTTTTTGTTTTGTTTTAACAACAGTTGCTTAAACTTCATTTATATTTCAGAGCACTCATGGCCACAAGTTTGTACTGTATTAAGATATTGTTCAATGTTTTTCTATAAAATAAGATTGGAAAATTGAAGGTGCACTGTGACCTTATAACACCTGACAGTGTCGCCTATAAAACAAAATCAGAATCGGCAGGTCAGACTTTTTAGAAATCGGTGATTGGCCAGAAAACTGCAATCCCTAGCGCTAAACACTAATAATGTAAATAATGCAGTATATTAAACAGCAGCATGAGTCTGTACTGTAGTGAGCAGATGGGTGAATACAGCAGCATGAGATCAGCAGCATGGATAATCAGCAGCGCTGATAAATAAAACACAACAAATCAAAACACAAATTAGGCGTTGCAATTTTTTTTAGAAAGAGGCATTTTATTGAAATTGTGTCAAGTTGTTTCACTGAATTGACCATAACTTTCAAATAAAATAATCAAATCATTTCTAAAAATTTAACAGTTCTCACTATTAATTTTGCTCGCATCACTAGTGCAATGTTGATTTTTGTAATCACTTTATGCATGTTTGCAGATTTGTTAGGATTTGTTTGAGCTGATTTAGAATTTTTTAAAGATAAACCTCAAGTTGTAACAACAAAATGCACAGCATAATAAGGTCAACTAATCATATTTTTGTAATCTAAATTACATGTTTTAGCTGTAAGATGCAACACATTCCAGTAATAATAACTGTAATGAACTTTTATGATGTGCTTTTGAATCTCAGTTTTGTTCCTAAAGGAGGATTATTTTTAAAAATCGTTTCCAGTAACTGCGTGTTAAATTCACTTTTCTTCTTCCCTGCTCGGTGCGTTTCAGTGCATCACTGGGCTGTGAGCGTGTAATCTACCCACCAAGCCTGAGTCAAGTGATGCTTTGCTTCAGGACTTGAGCTGAGTCACAATCAGACTATTCTCCTATCATTTTATTGC
>JBBPBX010007314.1:31876-55064 GCA_038048925.1 Garcialebias charrua | reverse complement strand
TGGAACAACATCACATGTCTAAGAGCAGGAATGTGGAAACACACTCTCCCTTTTTTATGGCCCCACTGACCTTAAGCCCCTCACTGAGGTAAACAAAAGGTGTTAAAAACATAATGAGCAAAAAAAAAAAATCTTTTTTTTTTTACTCTAATAAAATTTTATTGGGATGTTAATCAAATTTTTGTTCATGATTGCAGTTTCACGACTCATTCAGGATTACTTCCAGTCTGGTTTCACTGAAGGATTAGATCTCACAAAAGCTCCTTGCAGTCTAAAGTTCGAGCTTTAGGGTTATGTAGATAAATAATTAAGAGGTGTTCAATCCCTGTTTAGGTGGTGTTAGCTCCCCTGAGCGAGGCCTGGCGTGGCGTTTCCTGTTCGGGATGTATCCGTGCAGCTCGACGGCGTTGGAGCGCCCCCTGCTGTGTGAGCAGCTGCTGATGCGTTACCTCGTCATGAAGAGAAAATGGCAGCAGTTTCTTCCTTCAGCAGTGAGGATCCAGCTCAACGGCACTGACGGTAACCACACGAACCAGCAAACTTACCGTACTGAGAAGACGGTGTTTATTTATTTGTCTCAACCCAAATTGATCTACATACTTTAAAGAAAAATAAACTAGTAAAAACGTGTGTGTTGACCGGATCCAGCTGAGTTGGTCTCAGCCGTCGGGTACTTTAACCAGAGGGAGGCTCAGGCCCAGCAAGGGAGGCTCCGGCAGCAGACCCAGGACCAGTCAGAGGAGGTCAAAGACAGGCTGGCTTTCTTAGAGCTACAAGCTCAGGTTAGACCAACATTTTTCTGATTCATAACTTTTAAAGTTTTATATTCTTTGTTCAGTATATACATTTTAACTGTTGGTTCTGTTGGTTTTCTCAATAATACCATATTTTCCGGCGTATAAGTCAGTTTTTTTTTTTGCATAGATTTGTCAGTCCTGCGACTTATATGCCGAAGCAACGTATATGTGTTTTTTTATCTTCTCATATTCATAACACTATTTTTGACTGAAGCTTTAAATTTCGAAGAACTGCAACAGCGAGTCCTCCCGTGTGCGCTTGTTTAACTCAGCTGGTGCAGGTGGAGGAATGCTGGAGAGCTAGCAGCTCCGGCCGCGATGGATGAATGGATGGATGGCGCTGCGGTGCCCAGGTGAAATGAGGCTGTTTTGACCAGTAAAGTGCATTTATTAAGGAAAAGTCCAACTGAGACACACCTTTGCTATAATGTTGAGCAAACAAATAATTGTTTTTAAGTGTTAATTTTGTTAAATTTTGAAGAACTGCAACAGTGAGTCCTCTCATGTGCACTTGCTTCACTCAGCTGGTGCAAGTGGAGGAACACTGGAGAGCTAGCAGCTCCAGCTGCGATGGATGGATGGTGCCATGCCACCCAGGCAAAATGAAGCTGTTTTCAAAACACGTAATAAATGCATAATAAACTCAAAATAAATGCATAATTTACGCATAATAAACACGACGGGTCAGCGGTGACACCTAACAAATGCGACTTAAGGCTCACCCATAGCTCTGCGTACGGCCGTGCGCGTGTCCGTACGCGTGTCCGTGCGCGCGTACTGTACGCAGGCAGTTCATCCGCGCAGCTCAGCGTTCGTTCTTGCGTTCATTCTCGCGTTTTCACACCAAATTCTTGACGTCATTTGAGCAGCTGCAGCGCAGAGAGTTTACCTACGGGACAAATTGAGGTCGCTGATTGGTCATTTGCTGACACGCCTACTGAATTGATTGACAGGTCGGGTGGGGGAAAAAAGGCGCGAGCTGGCAGCTGCAGCTGTGCGGTGTTCTGTGTTTATATGTTAATAAAAAGTTCTAAAAAATAAAATAAAAACAGGGGGCGCTGGTCCTGCAGCCCACACAACAGACCAGCACACCAGAAAATCTGCAGAACCTCCCGCAGCCACACTGGACCCGAGTTTAATTCGCTCATGACAAATTTAATTCATTTCCTCATCATTTCAGTCATGGAGTCAACGGAGGAGGAAGAGATCACTGCCTTTTGGCAAAAAAACTAAAGAAAAGGTCAGATCAAGTATGAAGAAGGGGAATTTAATACATTTGTGTCACATACAAAACAGTCCGGCGCCGGACAGTTTATTGTGCAACAACGTGTTTGCGATCGTAAAATTTGAGCTTTGCGCGTACATGCCCTGCGGGGATACGCTTGTGCCTCTGCGTACGGACGGCGTACAGCTGCGTATGGACGTACGCAGAGCTCTGCAGGGGCCTTTATGTGTTTTTTTCCTCTTCATAATGCTTTTTTTTTGGACTGATGCGACTTATACGCTGGAAAATACAGTAATGCTGGTGAAGATTCTCAGTCATCCAGGACATGATAAAATCAGAACAAGCGTTCAATACAAAAACAACTGGACTTTATTTGTTACAGAAAAGGTAAACAAGCCCAGTTAGGATTTCCACATATTTGGAGAGATTTTTTTATGCGTTTCTGTTCCATTTCCTTTCCTTCTGTCTTTGTGGGGATGTGTTCGGCCCGCTGCTGTAAAGTTCTGATGACAGAAAGTTTGTGTTCAAGTGGATGGTGAGAGTCAAACAGAAGATACTGGTCTGTTTGGGTTGGTTTTCTGTAAACTTCAATGTTGAGGATGCAAACGACAACAAGCTGCCTTTTTTTGGACAGTTTGGTTCACATGGAAAGAGAGGACAGGGGGGGGGGCCTCAGGTTCCAACTTTCAAAGACATATAATGCAGCTTTAAGTCTGATTCCTAGACAGTTCACACCTGTTGAGAACAGAGTAGCTGATCCTGTGAGTTCACACCTGTTGAGAACAGAGTAGCTGCTCCGGTGAATAGAGTAACAAAGACCTTAATGCCGGGTTCTCACCAAACGCTTTTCGCGCAGCCGAAGCAGCCACTTTACATTGAAAGTCTATGTGGCAGAGCATCTTGGCGCGGCGCAGCGTGACGCGGCGCGTCTACAGCAGTTCAAGCAGCGCGGCAGTGAGCGGCAGCTGTTTTCCGCGCCCGCGTCGCCTCCGAGCAGCGACTGTTGAAGCTAGATTTGACCTGCTTCTGCTGCTCGCCGCGTCGCAGCAACCAATCGGGAGAGCCTCTGCTATGTGATGACGCAACAACAACGGGACGTTTTTTTTGGACTTTTCAAACTTACCCAACGAGCCTCCGGTAAGAAACTTGGCATTTTTACAGTTGCCGCTGTCCGCTCGAGCATACGATCATCACCCCAAACATAAATAAAGTTTTAATCTCAACAAAGACTTCCGGAGCTGCAGTTCAGCTTGTAGAAAACCCACTCAAGTAGTAACGGGGCTCACGAACAGCTGATCTTATCTGCCCCGTGCACAAAAACACAAAACAAACCCCACCGGAAAAAGGAGCCAGACGCTGCTCCAACTGTGCGTCATCAGACGCGTTCGATGTGTACAGACATCTGTTGACAAGCAGCCAACCCAGCACGTCAGGAGCTTTTTTGAAGCGCGAAAAGCGTTTGGTGAGAACCCGGCATCAGAAACCCCCTACTGTTAAGGTGTGATGTGTTGATTTGTCAATTTACATAGGATGGGTGTGTTATCTCAGGTATGTGTGGGCGTTATCTCAGCTTCCAATTTATATAGGTTGGTGCATGGCATGTCAGCCTGTTTATAACTTCGCTGTCACACAGGTTGCTCCTTTGAATTGAAAAAGCCCTTTGGATAGAGGGTGAAACGTTTTCTGTAACAAATACTGTAAAGTCCAGTTGTTTTTGTATTGAACGCTTGTTCTGAAAATACAGTAATCTTTGTTTCCACCTTAACCCAAAAACCCCTATGATGAGTACAATTAATGGACTAAGTTTTCCCTCGCCCGGACGCGGGTCACCGGGGCCCCACTCTGGAGCCAGGCCCGGAGGTGGGGCACGCTGGCGAGCGCCTGGTGGCCGGGCTTTTACCCATGGAGCCCGGCCGGGCACAGCCCGAAGAGGAGACGTGGGTCCCCCTTCCCATGGGCTCACCACCTGTGGGAGGGGCCAAAGGGGTCGGGTGCAATGTGAGATGGGTGGCGGCCGAGGGCGGGGACCCTGGCGGTCTGATCCTCGGCTACAGAAGCTGGCCATTGGGACATGGAATGTCACCTCTCTGGTGGGGAAGGAGCCTGAGCTAGTGTGTGAGGTTGAGAGGTTCCGACTAGAAATAGTCGGACTCACCTCAACGCATGGCTCTGGCTCTGGAACCAGTTTCCTTGAGAGGGGTTGGACACTCTTCCACTCTGGAGTTGCCCCTGGTGAGAGGCGCCGAGCAGGAGTGGGCATACTGGTTGCCCCCCATCTTGGTGCCTGTACGTTGGGGTTCACCCCGGTGAACGAGAGGGTAGCCTCCCTTCGCCTACGTGTGGGGGGACGGGCTCTGACTGTTGTTTGTGCCTATGCACCAAACGGCAGCTCAGACTACCCACCCTTTTTGGAGTCCTTGGAGGGGGTATTGGAGAGTGCGCCTCCTGGGGACTCCCTTGTTCTACTGGGGGACTTCAACGCTCACGTGGGCAATGACAGTGAGACCTGGAGGGGTGTGGTTGGGAGGAACGGCCCCCCTGATCTGAACCAGAGTGGTGTTCTGTTATTGGACTTCTGTGCTCGTCATGGATTGTCCATAACGAACACCATGTTTAAGCATAAGGGTGTCCATATGTGCTCTTGGCACCAGGACACCCTAGGTCGCAGTTCGATGATCGACTTTGTTGTCGTCTCATCTGATCTGCGGCCGCATGTCTTGGACACTCGGGTGAGGAGAGGGGCGGAGCTGTCTACTGACCACTACCTGGTGGTGAGTTGGCTCCGATGGTGGGGGAGGATGCCGGTCAGACCTGGCAGACCCAAACGTATCGTGAGGGTCTGCTGGGAACGTCTGGCAGAGTCTCCCGTAAGACGGAGCTTTAACTCCCACCTCCGGGAGAGCTTTGAACACGTTCCGAGGGAGGCGGGGGACATGGAGTCCGAGTGGGCCGTGTTCCGCGCCTCTATTGTCGAGGCAGCTTATCGGAGCTGTGGCCGCAAGGTTGTTGGTGCCTGTCGAGGTGGCAACCCTCGAACCCGGTGGTGGACACCGGCAGTGAGGGATGCTGTCAGGCTGAAGAAGGAGTCCTATTGGGCCTTTTTGGCTTGTGGGACCCCGGAAGCAGCTGATAGGTACCGGCAGTCCAAGCGGCATGCGGCTCGGGTGGTTGCTGAGGCAAAAACTCGGGCGTGGGAGGAGTTCGGAGAGGCCATGGAGAATGACTTCCGTACGGCTTCGAGGCGATTCTGGTCCACCATCCGGCGTCTCAGGGGGGGAAAGAGGTACGAGACCAACACCATTTATGGTGGAGGTGGCGTGCTGCTGACCTCAACTCGGGATGTTGTGAGTCGGTGGGCGGAATACTTCGAAGACCTCCTCAATCCTACTGGCACGTCTTCCACTGAGGAAGCAGAGCCTGGGGACTTTGGGTCGGGTTCTCCGATCTCTGGTGCTGAGGTCGCCGAGGTGGTTAAAAAGCTCCGCGGTGGCAAGGCTCCGGGGGTGGATGAGATTCGCCCGGAGTTCCTTAGGGCTCTGGATGTTGTAGGGTTGTGTTGGCTTACGCGACTCTGCAATATCGCGTGGACATCGGGGGCAGTTCCCTTGGATTGGCAGACTGGGGTGGTGGTTCCCCTATTTAAAAAGGGGGACCGTAGGGTGTGTTCCAACTATAGGGGGATCACACTCTTAAGCCTCCCTGGTAAGGTCTATTCAGGGGTTCTGGAGAGGAGGGTCCGTCGGATAGTCGAACCTCGGATTCAGGAGGAGCAGTGTGGTTTTCGTCCTGGTCGTGGAACACTGGACCAGCTCTACACCCTCAGCAGGGTCCTGGAGGGTGCGTGGGAGTTTGCCCAACCAGTTTACATGTGTTTTGTGGACTTGGAGAAGGCATTCGACCGCGTCCCTCGGGGGGTTCTGTGGGGGGTACTCCGGGAGTATGGGGTACCAGGCCCTTTGATAAGGGCTGTTAGGTCCCTGTACGACCGGTGTCAGAGCTTGGTCCGCATTGCCGGCAGTAAGTCAGGCTCGTTTCCGGTGAGAGTTGGACTCCGCCAAGGTTGCCCTTTGTCACCGATTCTGTTCATAACTTTTATGGACAGAATTTCTAGGCGCAGCCAAGGTGTTGAGAGGATCCGTTTTGGTGACCTTAGAATCGCTTCTCTGTTTTTTGCAGATGATGTGGTCCTACTGGCTTCATCAGTTCGTGATTTACAACTTTCACTGGAGCGGTTTGCAGCCGAGTGTGATGCGGCCGGGATGAGGATCAGTTCCTCCAAATCCGAGGCCATGGTCTTGAGCCGGAAAAGGGTAGCATGCCCTCTCCGGGTCGGGGAGGAGGTCCTGCCCCAAGTGGAGGAGTTTAAGTATCTCGGGATCTTGTTCACGAATGAGGGAAAACTGGAGCGTGAGATCGATAGGCGGATAGGTGCAGCGTCCGCAGTGAAGCGGGCGCTGTACCGGTCTGTCGTGGTGAAGAGAGAGCTGAGTCAAAAGGCAAAGCTCTCAATTTACCGATCGATCTACGTTCCCACCCTCATCTATGGTCATGAGCTTTGGGTTATGACCGAAAGAACAAGATCTCGGATACAAGCGGCTGAAATGAGTTTTCTCCGCAGGGTGGCTGGACTCTCCCTTAGAGATAGGGTGAGAAGCTCAGTCATCCGGGAGGGACTCGGAGTAGAGCCGCTGCTTCTCCACATCGAGAGGAGCCAGTTGAGGTGGCTCGGGCATCTGGTTAGGATGCCTCCTGGACGCCTCCCTGGTGAGGTGTTCCGGGCACGTCCCACCGGGAGGAGACCCAGAGGAAGACCCAGGACGCGCTGGAGGGACTATGTTTCTCGGCTGGCCTGGGAACGCCTTGGGATTCCCCCGGAGGAACTGCTCCAAGTGGCTGGGGAGAGGGAAGTCTGGGCCTCCCTACTTAGGCTGCTACCCCCGCGACCCGACCCCGGATAAGCGGAAGAAGATGGATGGATGGATGGATGGATGGATGTTCTGTTGTTTTAACTTGGGAGTAGTGAAGAAATGTCCAAACGAGACTGAATTTTGTTAAACAAACTCACATTTATTTACTCTGGGATCAGTTGATCTTTTCTGCATTCAGAGTGTGCGCTCTGTCCAACAGCTGCTAGAGCCGTTCGTTCAGATAACTACACTTCTTATGCTTTTTCATCAAAAGTAATATTTTAGCAATCATAAGTTTACAAATGTATAAACTCCACAAAAGTTGAGCATGCTATCTGTCAACAAGGGACATTTATGGGAAGTTTACATATTAAAGAGAATTAATTAGTCTTATATTACTGCCATTATGGATCATATTTTATTATTAACCTTTATTAAGGCTGCACAGGTTTACAAACAATGTAGATTTCAGCCCAATTGAACATCATGAAAACACTACAAGTTACATCCTTTCACTATAATCAGCTAAAAGGAACTTTAAAAAAAGGGCGTCTTTCAGCTGATAACATTGTGCTAAAATTTTTGATTTGCCATATTTTGTATTGTCTTTCAACATTCTGTTTACAGATACTGTTTGAGCGTGTCACTTTTGACCAGGAGGAGCTGCAGGAAGCCATACGGATCATTGATAAGGACGTCCCTCGAACAAACAGAGACCTCAGCTACTACCAGTGAGTTACTAACATCACCATTTGTTCTTGCTTTTCTTAAACTGGGCGTTCAAAGTACCGTAAGTTTGCAGAATCTGACTCTGAGCACAGAATGTTTCGGGGTTTTCTTTTTTTGTTTTACTCTTGAATAATACAGTATTTAATTTGCACTACCCTGATAACACGTAACACCAGAACAAATGTCTCATTTTCACATCAAAGTGTGAAACTTTGTGACTGTTGAGGACAAATCCCACTCTTTGGGTACAAGTTGCAAGTTGTATTAAAATGTCTGACAGGCTTTGCATGAACTGCTGCAGAGATGGAGTGCATCTCTCTTTCAACCATGAATTTACAGCTCCTTTCACAGCAGCTGCTTTTCGTGTTTGAAGTGAGCTACCCCACTTCACTCCACCCCACCCTACTCCTTTCTCAGTTCAAATAAACTTTAGTGACATGTCTTAACCGCACGCTGTAATAATTCCAGTCAGACCGGCTCTCAACTAGGTCTCTAGTTTTAACCAGAACTGTGACCATGGATTGACGTCAGACTCGTATAGCAAAGTAGCAAAGCAAATGGTAAAGTAAGGATTTTCTGGCGAGCAGCACGGTGGCGCAGGTGGTAGAGCTGCTGCTTCTCGGCGAGCAGGTCTCCCTGGTTCAAATCCCGGCCCAGGATCAAGTTTGCATGTTCAAGTTCAAGTCAGGTTTATTGTCATTCTCATCACATGTGGTACATGAGGTGGAATGAAATTATGTACACAGTAGGGGTTGAACGAGTACATAATTTTTAAACTTGACATTAACATAATAATACTCGAGTAGTTGATGATGTCAAAGGATCTCAAGATGCAAAAAATTATTAACTAATTAAAACTGAGAAGAAAAAAAAAAGTAGCGTGTTACTTACAAAAAAAGACCAACAAAACAGTGGCCCTCATTCACGAACCGTTCGTACGCACAGATTTGTTCTTAAACTGTGCGTACGAGTGATTTAGGATCATTTGTGGCATTCAACAATGTTTTCGTATCCTAAGATTATTTTCAGATACGAACAAAATTTACGAGTGGTCCGGACCTGTCGTATAATTTAGGAGCGTCAGTCTGCTGTCATCCAGACGGAATTTCTCCACTAATAACTTCATATTTCGTTATTTAGAAAATATTTTGGGTTTAGAAAAATCACGCACCATAATTATTCTTGACAATAGGTTATTCTGTTTGAATTAGAATTATAATTTTAAGTTTAATTTGTCTGGTGTGTCGCGCAGGCTTCAGTGAGTCGTGCGCTCCCCTTGGTCATCAAAGCCCTCCTCATATTAACACCCAGGTACATAAAATTCCCATACACCGCCGCAGAACAAGTACGAATTAAGACTGATTTTCATGCTATTGCTGGACTGCTGTGCCAAACACCATCGGAGCAATAGATTATTATATCTGATTCGAAATATAACCTGCAGAATGTGGTTGCGCGATGACCAGGAGGAGCGCGCATGACTCATTTGTGCTGCAAAACATGTTGGCACGCGCGCAGCATGGCATTTATTTTCCATCCATCTCAGTAACGCAGACTTTTCCTTGATCTCCTCCTGTCCGTGCTGCGGCGAGACGTTTCTTTGAAGCCATTTTCAGATCAAACCATTCATTCTTGATTTCTGATACTGTACGACCCACGGGAGACAACATGCATTATATTAATATGAAGTTAACTGTAGTTTCGAGACATTTTAAAATGCTTCTGTTCAAAAACACATCCGACACTTGCGGGGGGTGGGGGGGGTAGCGGTGCGCCACGCTCTTCTGAATAAGTGAAACTACACAGTTGTTTACACTAAAATTAAAAATATTTGACCATCCGACACCTGCGGGGGGGGGGGGGGGTAGCGGTGCGCCACAGCGCGACTGAGAGCAGATCTCCGAACGCGTGAAGTTCCTCCTTTTACTTCTTGAGTTTGAATGAATGGACACTTCCTGCTGTCAAAAGGCAGGAAACGTGGCCTTATATGGTGTTTTGAGGGGTGGGAATTATGTAAATGACCTCTCCGCGAGCACGCGCAGGTTGATAGAACAGGTGGGATTCATTAAATTTACGCAGCCATTTACACACTTTTCTTGAGGATAGAAGACTTTGTTGAATCTGACGTGGCATGTTCGTACGAACGCTTCGTACGAACAAAAGTAGGAGAAATTTAGGATAAAAATACGAACATTTTTGTGAATGAGGGCCAATGGGAGCATATATTATGCTCCTACCATTTATCTTACAGCAAATAAGTCACAGGAAACCCAAAACTGTTATTATTATTATTATTAAGCTGCAAACGTGAAAAAAAATGTGCGGCACATCAAAAACGAAACTAAAAACAGTGGGGCGGTTGACCACCCTGCACCACCGCCTGTGGTGCTGCGCATTATAGGTTTAGTTTTAGAGATTAATATGTTAATAGGTTTTTATAGGTTTAGATTAATATTTTTTTTTGCCTTTTATTTGTGAAACAAGGTCAGAGGAAGCTGGTTCTGGTTCGGTCGATTGGATCTGGTGTTACACCACATTCTGTGACCTGCAACAGTTCATGCAACACCGCCCCCTACAGTCACAATATACGGTGGTCACAGAATATGGTGTAACACCGGTTCGCAACGCGCTCCAAACAGGAAGTTGATTCATTTTCTGTTCTGTAACTGTGATGTGATGACGTCACTACAAATACTCGACATTAAATAAAAAAACTCGATAGAGGACCAAGTAATCGATGTGTCGATTACTGTTAAAGTCCTAGTACACAGTGTCCCAGTTACACCCAGCATGAGCAAAAACATAAAGTATAAAAAGAAACAGTATATAAGGATCTAAGCTATAACTAAGATGTACGGTATGCCAAAAGATCTATGCTAAACGCTTATAATGCAGAACAATTTGGCGTAACAACAGCAGCCCAAACATGTTTTTTCTGTGCATGCGTGGGTTTTCTCTGAGTACTCCGGTCTTCTCCCACAGAGCAAAAACATGCATGTTAGGCTGATTGGTAACTCTAAAATTGTCCCTAGGTGTGAGTGAGAGAGTGAATGGTTGTTTGCCTCGTTTGTCTATGTGTCCCTGTGATGGACTGGAGACCTGTCCAGGGTGTCCCCCACCTCTCACACAGTGACTGCTGGACATGGGCACAAGTGACCCATGTGACCAAAAAAGGAAGAAGTGGGTAAAGATGATGGATGGATGGATGGATTACATACAATTCTCTGAAAGTGAAATAGTTGTATTCCAACAAATGATTTACAACTACTGTATGTTGATATTTAATTTGGTGAACACTGTTTGTATGAGCATCACAAGGATGACGATACCTATTTAAATGCGCTACATCTCCATTTTTTTTCCTTAATAAACAAGAAAGCATTTTACAAACTTGTTCAGAGGTCAGTATTTTCTAATTTAATCATGAGGACACAGTCTTTATATCAATGAAAAGCAGGTTTGTGAAAAACCTTTTGTGTGCCTGCAGGGATGAAGGTTTAGGAAATCTGTTGGTGCTGAGAAATGTCCTCATCACTTACGCTGCCTTTCATCCAGGTAAGGAGCTCACGCACATCAGAGTAGGTTTCTTCTGATGCCCTGTTTACCTTCTGTTGTTGCTCCAGAGGTTGGTTATGCCCAGGGAATGAATGATCTGTGCAGCCGGTTCCTGGAAGTTCTCGACTCGGAGGTTGACACCTTCTGGAGTTTTTCTTGCTTCATGGAAAAATTCGCCCGGGATTTCAGAGCTGATGGTCTGCACAGAAAAATTGGTGAGTACCGGTAATACAATAAATGCTAAATTGTTTGAAATAAATGTTTCAGCCCAGCACAATAAATTGTGTTTCCCATATAGACTTTAGGGAAACACTTATTCCTGTTTTGCCTTGTCACAATGGAAGTCCTGCTGGTATTTCTTTAGTACCATCATACAGTACCAGTATGATGATCTTTAAAAAAAAATATGAAAAATGTTGCTTGACTATCAAGAAAGAGCTGCTTTTGTCACAATAGTTCACCCTTTATAAAATGCCATAGATGACACTTTAAATATTGAAATATAATCTTGGGTGGCACAGTGTTGTGGTGGGTAGCACTGTTGCCTACAGCAAGAAGGTCCTGGGTTCGATCCCCAGTTTGTTCCTTGGTTCTTTATGTGAAGTTTGAATGTTCTTGTGTTTGCCTGGGGGTACTCCAGTTATGTGAAGTTTGAATGTTCTCGTGTTTGCCTGGGGGTACTCCAGTTTCTTCCATCAGTCCCAAAACATGCATGTTAAGACTGTCTTCAGGTCCACGCCTCTCTTGCAAAATAGATCTGTGATCTCAATGAGATTTGCCTGGTTGAATAAAGATTAAATAAATTAAAATAAATGAGTGGAGGTTTTTTTTTATTATTATTGTTGTTTTCCAGTATAGCAGAAGTAATCTACTGTACTGTATTTGCAAAAAATGTTTGGAGGGATCAAACCTATAAATATCTCCTACTCAAACACAAGTAAAATTGAAGATGTATTTAGATTTATGAAACATTTTAAATGCCCAAAGTTTGTCTAAAAGTTGATGTGTTTTTTTTTTCTAGGTTCTACAAAAAACAAAAGGGGGAAAAGCAACAAAATACAGCATAAAGATTAGGGGCCTCTAGTGGTGAAATTAATTCAACTCAATCTTTATTGATAAGGCCCTTTAAAACTCCTCAAAGAAACAAAGTGCAATACTGTAAAATCAATTAAAGATTCACTTAAATAAAACTCAAATGAAAGGGGAAAAAATAAAAACAGGTTAAAAAAAAATCATATACTGTAAATCAACATTTTAAAATGTAACAAAGTCAAAGAATAAAAGTTAAGTTTTCTGTGAGGTTTTTGAAGCAAGCAACTTGGCATATTTTTGAATCCACCACTCCAAAAGCATTGACCTCTGACCTTACACCAGAATTTTGGTGCAGTCACAACAAGCAAGTGATCAGTAGACTGAGAGAACAGGCAGATATGTAAGGTGTAACAGCTCAGAAAGGTAAGGAGGGGCCACTTAAACATTTAAAATCAAGTAAAAGCATTTGTAAATAATAAAATAAGATTTAGTGTGCCACACTCTAAGGTCAATAACATTGAAGAAGACTTTAACCAGAGAGCTGGGGCTGCTAACTGTGAGTGTCAACCAGATGTCATCAGGATCTAGCCAGTAACTAACAAGGTGCAGGAAGGTAAACAGCTTTCTTGGACTCAATATAAAGAGCCGAGTGCAATCAAACCAACTTAGCCTTGGTCTTAACCAGCTGACTGCTACATTGACTATGCTAGCGTTAAGGTAGAGCTCAGCAAAAATGGTAAATGGACTGTACTTATATATGAGTATGAAGTATGAACTTTCTTACTTATATAGCGTTTTTCTATCTTATTAAGATACTCAAAAGTGCTTTACACTACAATCTGTGCCCTCCTTTACCCATTCATACAGCACTCTACTACAGGTAGATCCATCCAAAGACTAATCAGTGCTTTATCACATTCATACACTGATGGGACACACATCGAAGGCAACAAGGTGTTCAGTGTCTTGCCCAGGGACACTTCGGCATGAGACTGCTGGTGGAATCGAACCCCCAGCTCTTGCATTGAAGGACGACTGCTCTAACCACTCAACCACAGCTGCCCCAAAAACAGGGATTTATTTTAGAAAAGAGGGAGCATTGTTGATCTACCACATCAAGACATCAACAGCTGCTGAGCAAAAACCCAAAAATCTAGCAATGTCTGGTGATGCACTTAAAGAACTGACTTTTAGGGTTGAAAGCAGCAAACAGGTGTCCCGTCACATTTTGCTTAAGAGTACTGATAGTATATCAAGCATAAAAAGTAAATGTATCATGTTTTCAAAACCAGGCCAAAAAGATCCCGAGTCCTAAATTGATCAAATTGAATAGACTGTGTTTTTTAATTAATTTAGGTTCTTTTACTGTCTTTTAGAGCTGGAAGCAGCCCTGTTGAAGGAACTGGACCCGCCGCTTTATGCTCATCTGGTCAAAGACAGCATGGAGAGCTTTGCATTCTGCCACAGGTCGATCTTTAGAATTGCTCTGTAAATCTAGTTTTTGATTTTAGCTGATTTTTTTGTGTGTGTGTGTATACAGTTTCTTTAGTCCGCATGTGTCAACTTTTGTTTTAGGTGGCTACTTCTGGGTTTTCAAAGGGAGTTTGAACACAGCGACGCCCTCCGTTTGTTTGAGATCCTGAGCTGTGACCACCTGGAGCTCATTTCGCAACAAGTTGACCGAGCTCGTTATCAGGAAAGGCTGGCACGAAAATACAGCACAGGTGAAACTCAGAAGAGGGAGGGGAGGTAGACCAAATCTGACTGGAAGTTACCTGCGTGAAATGTCTCACGTTGCTTTGTCTTCAGGGGACAGTTTGCAGTCAGAGCTACAGACTTTCAACACCGACTTCACCTTTGAGCTTTTTATCTGCGCAGCCATCCTGTTGGATAACAGAGAGTCTCTACTGCAGTGCCAAGACGATGTCCAGCTCATCCAGTTTACCAGCAGGTACATGTTGTAGAACAGTGGTTACTGACGCCCTTTGTTACATCATGATATGCCTGTCAAAGGAGTGACATATTGTGATACAGTCTCTGTCCATCCATATGTACATTTGTAAACTTTCTCTTATCCCGCCCATATCTTCTGATGTATCCATCCATCCATTATCTTCCGCTTGATCTAAAGTCGGGTCACAGAGGCATCTGCTTGAGCAGGGAGTCCAAGACATCTCTTTCCACAGCCATGGTCTCTCCAGCGTGTACTGGGTCTTCTCCGTGGTCTCCTCCCATTGGACATGCCCAAGCAGCTCCCTAGGGAGGCATCCAGGGTGCATCCTTACCAGATGCCCAAACCACCTCAACTGGCTCCTCTCAATGTGGAGGAGTAGCGGTTCTACTCTGAGTCTCTCCTGGATGACTAAACTTTAAACTTCTCACCCTATCTCTAAGGGAGAGTCCAGCTTTCCTGTGGAGGAAACTCATTTCAACTGCCTGTATTCACGATCTCATTATTTTAGTCGCTACCTAAAGTTTGTGGCCATAGGTGAGGGTAGGAACGTAGACTGACAGGTAAACAGAGAGCTTTGCCTTACAGCTCAGTTCCCTCTTCACCACAACGGACCGGCACAGAGTCCTCAATACTGCAGATGCTGCACCAATCTGTCTGTCAATCTCAAGTTCCATTCCATACTGCCATTTGGTGGTCAAAAAACGGTACTACCTGCAAAACAAATTAACAAACATTTCTTCTTAAATTTGACAACAATTGCCAATTATTGTAAAATTTCAAACAATATTATTGTTTATCGCAATGATTTCTGAGACAATTAATCGCCCAGTACAATTTGTTATTGTGGCAACAAGCCTAATTTGTACCACTAGTAGAGGTTGTGATGCATAATCTTTTCATCACCCCAGCTCCAATATCAAGTTCATAAATCAAGATGAAATATTATACAAGGTCTTTGCTTTTCCAGGCTATGATTGCTGTGTATTTTTTTATTTTATTTTTTCATTTAACTTATATTTATACAGGCAGTCTCATTGAGTCACGAGAACTCATTTTCAAGAGAGACCTGTTTAGGGAGCAGATGATGGGGTTGAGGGCCTTGCTCAGGGGTCCAGCGTGGGACAAATGAGGGTGGAGGCAGGTGTGGGTGTTTCATCTATTCCACCCACATTTTGATGTTGACGGTACTGGGAGTTGAACCTGCGACTTACCGATCACAGGCCCATCTTCTCTAACCTCTGCGCCACCACTCCGTGACAAATAGTTTGTCGACCGGCGTATAATTTGCTTTACTCTTCTTTCAGATGTTTAAGTTTCACCTATCAACTTGTAAAAGTAAGACCCACGTGTAGCAGCACTGTCTAATGTAAATTATTATTTGCTTGTGCTTATTGTTCTAAAATTATTATTTTGTACATGTGCAAAACCGTTTGAACGTCTCACTGCCACCTCGTGTTGGGAACACTGTTACTAGAAGTTGCATTTGTGTGAATATTTCAGCCTTAATAAAACTTCTGCCCTCTGCACAGCATCCAGGGAACACTGGACCTGAACGACACGTTGAGGAAAGCCGAGAACTATTTCTACAACTACTGCAAGAGGTGTGCCTGGGATTATATGAAGGAGCACTGCAGAGCGAGTAGCAAGCATGAGGACTTTTTTTATCAACTCCGTAATTTGTTTGTTTTAAAATAATGTCATTAACTATAAGACTGTAGGTTTTATGACATGTCCCTGTGCATAACCTTGATGGCAAATGTGTAAAATATTTTCTGTTATGAGAGAAATGATGGCTGCTTGACCTTTAAAGTAACACGATGTCATTCCCTATAATAAATGTACATTATTTATTGTATAAAAAATATCTAATAAAAGCTGTATTATTCGTTAGCTTATTTTTTCTAAAAATAAAAATTTAAAATATGTATAGTAACCTTATGAAACAGAGGTCCCTCACGAGATTACCGGTATATAATGTTTAAACATGAGTGGTGTGTGTGGCTATGGTGTGTCCCAACAGCTGCTGTTCATAAAAAACCTGCAGTTATATTTAAAGACCAGCTGGCATGTGTGTCAGAGCGGTCTGCTACAGGAATAGATGGGGACCCTTTCAGTTACAGGGCAGTGAAACACACTAAGACAGAGAATCAAACATACAGTACTGTGTAGATATGTGACTTGTTTTGGATAATAAATAATTTATTTTTAAATCAGAAAACAGACTAATCACTGTTTCAGTCTCATTTTCAGTGAATAATTCATATTTTACCAAGTGTGTACAGGAAATAAATTCAAATTGATTTTTTTTAAAGTTGCTTAAAAAATATTTAAAATTGATAAAGAAGTAGAAAAAAGTGACCTTTCATAGAAGGTCATGGTTCTTTATTATCATTCACATCACATGTGGTGGAACGCAGTTGTGTACACAGGATCCCATATACATACAACAAAAGTACAAATCGAAAAAGTGTAATAAGATCTAAGATATTAACTGAGAAATATACTAAACTAAAAATGCACTAAATAGTGCAAAAACAATAATACATACACCTAAAGAAGAAGAGTACAACCTTGAGAGATAAATTACTTGAAGAGGTAGTCAAGATCTTTTATAAGAGATTCTGTGGAAAAGCTTATGAAGATTCAATATCTTACCTGTTGTAGATAAATCTTTTTATCAGCCGCTGGAGAATCAGTTTAATTCTGCCCACACTGACAAGCTAAAGGTTAGTCCAAGTGAATCATTGACTTCATAAAACAACTGCAATTTCAAGAGTTTTATAAACCTTTACACTGCTCACAACTTCATATTCCACTGTTGATCCAGCAGAAATATTGTGATTTTCTTGCTGGAAGTTCTTCAGGTTGCACTAGGAGTGCTACAGCTAGCTGCTGCTTCTAGTTCTAAAGTAGTCTAAATGGCCAGCATTCTGCATTATCACCTGCTTTGTTGCATGACAATTTTAAGCAAAGATTATTTTTGACTGAGAAGTAGCTGTTTAGGTCAAATCTTATAAATAACTTTTACATATATATGTTGGATCTTGCCCTCAGTATGTGTTAATTGTGAATGATTCTCAGCCACAACCACTTCAAATTTTAGCTCAAAAGTCTTTCAGGTTGAAGTGAACAGTATACAGTATAGTTAATTTAAAGTATCTCATGAACATATATGTCTAAAAAAATTGAGGTTTTCATTTATTACATTATGCTGGTGAAGATTCTCAGTCGTCCAGGACATGATAAAATCAAAAAAAGGCGTTAAATACAAGATCAACTGGACTTTATTTGTTACAGAAAACGTTTCGACCTCTATCCAGAGGGCTTTATCAATTCTATGAGCAGACTGTGTGCGAGTGGAGTTATAACAGTCTTAGGAGACACGCACCAACCTATGTAAATTGCAAGCTGACGTAACGCATGCATGTAAATTGACCAATCACACCTTAACAGTAGGGGTTTCTTGAGGTCTCTGACAGAAGACACACAACTGTATGTAAATTGACGAATCACACCTCACAACAGCAGAGGCTTCTCAAAAAACTTTGCTATTCTAATTCCCAGACAAAGCACCTCTGCTCCCATCCGGTGTAAAACGTCTGGGAATCAGCCCCAAAACTGCAGAGACTCCAAGACTTATAATGCAGTTTTGGGACTGATTCCCAGACATTTTACACCGGAGCAAAGGTGCTTTGTCCGGGAATTAGACTAGCAAAGTTTTTTGAGAAGCCTTTGCTGTTGGGTTGTGAGGTGTGATTCGTCAATTTACATACTGTTATGTGTCTTCTGTCAGAGACCTCAAGAAACCCCTACTGTTAAGGTGTGATTGGTCAATTTACATGTATGTGTTACCTCAGCTTGCAGTTTACATAGGTTGGTGCGTGTCTCCTAAGACTGTTATAACTCCACTCGCACACAGTCTGCTCAATTGATAAAGCCCTCTGGATAGAGGTCGAAACGTTTTCTGTAACAAATAAAGTCCAGTTGATCTTGTATTGAACGCCTTTTTTGATATTTATTACATTGTAATTATTTTTCTACATCGTTTCCTAGCTATATTGCAAATGTTCATATTTAGTTTGTTTAATCAAAAACTGACTTTTATGGACAAGACTTTCGAGTTGTATTTTATAATGACTGACTTCTTAAGAGTTTATTTCTTTATGGTTCTTAAAAATAGTTCTAACATTTTGAAAAACTCCTAATTGTTAACATTTTTTGAGTGTCCTGATGACATGTCCTAAAAGCGTGCAAGGAATATTTATATAGCTCTCACACTACATAAATTCTGTCACAATAAGACAGTTGATCTGTTTAATTGTATTTTAACCCAAAGTCCCAGAATCCTATACTGTATCTGTCTGTTTATCTGGCAAACTACTACAGAGGTGATAATAATAGCAAGCTTTCATTCAGAGAAATGTGACTAGTGAGCAGAAACATGGGCCTAGAACTTTCTTCAGTGGGGTCACCTGACACCCGATGGGCTCTCCCCAACACCGAGCCCTATAAATTCAGGAGGGAAGACACACTTACCCACTGTCTACCAGGAGAACGAAGACGTGCTGGAGAGGAGCTCAGACACGGGCGTTGAGTGCTGGGTGAAACCAAAGCATCACTTCCATTCAGTAAACTCTCAAGTCCTCAATCTCTAACTTCAAGGTAACTGCATTGTTTGAGCAGTGTGGATCTGGCCTGGCTTCATTATCCTCCTTATTGCTTTTAAAGGCCATTTATAAAGTGAAAGTCTCTTAAATGAGAGAGGTTTGCATGATTTTAGTCAAATAATGGTATGATTTAAAAAGTGCTACAACTTTTTCACTCATAAATATGTTCACTTGGTTTGTGTTTCTTTAGTGAATACAGGATAGAGAAAATACATCAACATTTGCTGCTCTATTACACAACAGAAGACAAAGTGATAACATGTCAAAAAATGTTTCACCCACTGCTCATATAGGTTACCTGATGAGGCTTATGTTATTTCGTCACTTTTATATTACACAGGGATTTACAGTGGTGGGCACAACTATCCAAGACATTAGCTTTGCTAATCCATATTCTTCTGACTGAAGAAAATAAGCCTATTTTAAGTTCAGTATACTTTTTCTGCACATGTTTGAGAGCACTTCATTGCAGACCAGTGACAACAGCTAACTTATATTTTAGCAATTCAATTACATTTTTAATATTGAAGATGCTGGACAAGCACTCATTTTGCTTGACTAATAATAACGCCCGAAAGACCCAGTGGCCCAGTCACATCTACTTGTGTTGCTTGAAAGTTCCTATTGAACCAAGAAAAAGCCTACACCAATTGCATGCTCCCTGAAAACTTGCAACATCTGTGACGTTGTGCTGTGTGATAAAACTGGACATTTTAGAGCAGCCTTTTATTGTGGTCAGCCTAAGGCACATCTGCAATAATCCTGCTGTCTAACCAGCATCTTGATATGCCGCATCTGTGAGGTGGATGGATTCTTGGCAAGCGAGAAGTACTCACTAAACGATTTACACAAATTTGTGAACAATACTTGAGAGAAAAGGGCTTATTGTGTACGTAGAAAAAAATGTAGATCTTTTGAGTTCAGCTCATGAAAAATGGGAGCAAAAACAAAAGAGTTGCATTTATATATTTTGTTGGGTGTAATTAATGTTCGCAACCTTTTCGAAGAACCCAACTTTGGAAGAACTCAACTATTCAAGACCCAACCATCGCGGGATGAACTTTTTTTTTTAAAGGAACATACTTTGTATTTACGAAAGAAGCCGTCTCAGTCTTTATACTATTTTATGCATTTATTACTTTTTTTATTTGTTGTGAAAATTGTGAAAAATGATGCTGACCAAAATTGCAACAACAACAAAAATTATAGAATAGAGGCCACTCAAACACTTGGTGTTTTGGGTCCTGACCCAAATAATATTTTTTATTTATTTTTGAAAAATAGATACTATCAAATGGCACTAATATCAAATGTGTTGTAATGGCAAAATTAGTATTGTAATTTTTATCTACTTTTTATTTTTTTTACAGATGTCTAAAGGACCAGCAGTAGGTATTGACCTGGGTACTACCTATTCATGTGTGGGAATCTTCCAGCATGGCAAAGTAGAGATTATTGCCAATGACCAAGGAAACAGGACCACACCAAGCTATGTGGCATTCACAGACACAGAGAGACTTATTGGAGATGCTGCCAAGAACCAAGTGGCCATGAACCCATCCAACACCGTATTTGGTAAAAAAATAATAATAATTAAATCCATCCATTCATATTATTTTTATATAAATATGTACATATACCTGTGCATATATAAAGTTATGTCTGTGCACATTATTTACTGACTATTTTTGCTGTTAAATTTACTTCAGATGCCAAGCGTCTAATTGGACGCAAGTATGACGATCCTGTGGTGCAATCTGACATGAAACACTGGCCCTTCAAGGTTATTAATGACTCGTCAAAACCCAAGATGGAAGTTGAATATAAGGGTGAGATCAAGAGTTTCTATCCTGAGGAGATTTCCTCAATGGTCCTCACCAAAATGAAGGAGATCTCTGAAGCTTATCTTGGGAAGGTATGTAAAAAGGGTCTATAATACAACATTTCAAATACTCTGACTTAAGATTTACAAGGGTTATTTTTTTTCTCTTAAGTTCTGTGTACAATATGTTGACAATTATTGTTCATTAACTGAAGAAACTACCTTTTTTTTAGCCTGTGACAAATGCAGTTATCACAGTTCCTGCTTACTTCAATGACTCCCAGCGCCAAGCCACCAAAGATGCTGGAACAATCTCTGGTCTCAATGTGTTGCGTATCATTAATGAACCTACAGCTGCAGCCATTGCATATGGTCTTGACAAAAAGGTAATTCACTACCTGACCATTAAAATGCTAATGTCACCCTTCTTTCTGCAACTTAATTTTTTTAAATCCATTTATCGTAGGTTGGAGGTGAGCGTAATGTCCTCATCTTTGATCTTGGTGGTGGTACTTTTGATGTGTCAATTCTGACAATTGAGGACGGCATCTTTGAAGTCAAATCCACAGCAGGTGACACACACTTGGGTGGTGAGGACTTTGACAACCGAATGGTCAACCACTTCATTGCTGAGTTCAAGCGCAAGTTCAAAAAGGATATAATCGACAACAAGCGAGCTGTACGTCGTCTGCGTACAGCTTGTGAGCGTGCAAAGCGCACCCTCTCCAGCAGCACCCAGGCTAGCATTGAGATCGACTCCCTCTATGAAGGCACGGACTTTTACACTTCTATCACCAGAGCTCGTTTTGAAGAACTCAATGCAGACCTGTTCCGGGGAACACTTGAGCCCGTGGAGAAGTCCCTGAGAGATGCCAAGATGGACAAATCCCAGATCCATGACATTGTCCTGGTGGGTGGATCTACTCGTATTCCCAAGATCCAAAAGCTTCTGCAGGACTTATTCAATGGTCGTGACCTAAATAAGAGCATCAACCCAGATGAAGCTGTTGCCTACGGAGCAGGTAGTGCTTCACAGAATTTAATTTACACTTGTTCTCAAATGCATTTAAATGTCATACAGTATTTCAACTAGAAGCTTTCTAGTAATGATGCATTTATTATTTGGAAACTCATAGCTGTACAGGCAGCCATCTTGGCTGGTGATAAGTCTGAGAATGTCCAGGACCTGCTCCTGCTGGACGTCACACCCTTGTCCCTGGGAATTGAAACAGCTGGAGGAGTGATGACTGTCCTTATCAAAAGGAACACCACTATCCCAACCAAACAAACCCAGACCTTTACCACCTACTCAGACAACCAACCTGGTGTGCTCATTCAGGTAGAACAAGTAACGGTTCACAGAAATAGTATTCCAAAAGTTCAATATTATCAAAACTATACTTTAATGACTCTTGCAGGTCTATGAAGGTGAAAGAGCCATGACCAAGGACAATAATATCCTGGGGAAATTTGAATTGACTGGTATTCCACCTGCTCCCAGAGGTGTCCCTCAGATTGAGGTGACCTTTGACATTGACGCCAATGGTATCCTCAATGTGTCCGCAGCGGACAAAAGCACAGGAAAGGAGAACAAGATCACCATCACCAATGACAAAGGTTTATCCATAAATGAAGCATAACAAAGCTTTTAAAAACAAATGGGAGAATGTTCTGCATAAAAAAGTTATACATAAAAAAAAACATTTTATATTTTATTTCCAAACAGGGCGGCTGAGCAAGGAGGACATTGAGCGCATGGTGCAAGAAGCAGAGCAGTTCAAGTCGGAAGATGAAGCGCAGAAAGACAAAATCACAGCCAAAAATTCACTCGAGTCTTTGGCCTTCAACTTGAAAAGCACCGTGGACGATGAGAAGCTCCAAGACAAGATCAGCCCTGAGGACAAAAAGGCTATTGTGGACAAGTGCAATGAAGTAATTTCTTGGCTGGACAGAAACCAGGTAAATACCGTATAGATTTTAACTGAGATATAAAAATAAAAAAAATTGTTCCATTATTGTTCAAATTGTGAAATTGGGTTCACAGAACATTGAGAATGAGTACACACTTTCCTTCAATATTGTCTCTTTTATATGGTTCAACTCATGTGTCAAATTGTGTTGTTTTCCCCTTCTTTTACACAGACGGCTGAGAAGGATGAGTACGAACACCAGCAGAAGGAACTGGAGAAAGTGTGCAACCCCATCATGTCCAAGCTGTACCAGGGTGGTATGCCAGGAGGAATGCCAGGAGGAATGCCAGGAGGAATGCCTGGTGGCTTCCCTGGTGGAGCTGGTGCTGGAGCTTCTTCTGGTCCAACTATAGAGGAGGTTGATTAAATAAACCTGTGTATCTCAATAGTTATCTACATCCAGTACATTTAATTTTATAAACTGGTCGTTCCAAGTACAGTACCGGTATATGTTTTGCCAAAGGAAATTCCCTGCAACAGTTAGATTACAGAGCTATTTTTACTTGTTGTATGACTTCTTACACATTTAG